>BOPP01000241.1:447815-463878 GCA_017312745.1 Gryllus bimaculatus
GAAGAGATTAGCTACAGTTGAGATTTAGATTAAGGGTGGCACACTTTGGATATATAAAGGGCACTTTTTTGGTCCCAACCCTTTTTTTTGGAAAAAAAAATTTTTACTTTTCCCCCCCTTTTTTTTTTTTTTTTAAAAAAAAACAAACTTTTTTTTCTTTTCAAACAAAGGTTTTTTTTTCCCAACCCCTTTTAAACCAAACGAAAAAAATCCAAAAAAAAAATGTTTAAAAACAAAAAGGACCCCAACCTTTGCCAAAAACAGCAGGGGGGGATTTTTCTAACCTTAAAGGGGCCAGCTGATAATGCGCCGAACTTTGGAAACTAAGTGAGGAATTATGCTTAGCACTAACAGGGGTTCATTTGTTACTAAGCGAAAGTTGCCAGTCCCTTTTATTATGTGCTAGAAGAAACTCCCTAGCAATAGAAAAAGCGATTGCAACATAAAAACTATGATTTTCGCGTAGGCCTAACAATAGTGCACACCAGGAATAGTTGGATTTTTTCACTAAAATCTTTTTGCAATAATTCACGTGACGTTCATATGCACACTACCCACGGGTTTAAAATATAAACCACTACTGCTCTACGCAGATACCATGAGGAATAATTTGTAATCTGCGGAAAAAACGCGCAAAATTTTCGAAAGAAAAATCTAATTTACTGGGCTGGCAGACGAGAAAAGGGAATAAAATTTTGTTCAATATGGTTACTTAATTCCTCTAACTTTGCTACTATTTAATCCTTTTCTGTGAACATCGCTAGCGGGCTAACCCGGTAAACGCAGATTTTCACAAAATTGATTCGCCGATCGTCTTGTGTGATCTACGGCCTTGAACTTTGAGCGGTATTTTTGATCTTTGGAGAGGTACTTTAGCGTGAAGGCGCCTGGGAACATTTTCAAAATAAAAAGGCTTCAAAGTTTTAATGATTCAATTTTGTTCCAGATAGATAAGTAATGCTTAAGCTAATAGTGCAGGTTCTTTTTCTCTGATTTTTTCGAAAATTGCGAAAATGCGAGTTTTCGCCCCGTCTCCTTACATCTATAATTATATAATATAATTTTATTGGTGTTTCACTTAAACAGATTTTTTAAATAAGGTCATGTTCATTTTTTGAATTGAATATTTTTTACGTATTTGATGTGAACGGGCAATTTTAAAATTTAAGTAAGTCTTTTCTAAAAACGGCTCCATTTTTTCTTATTTTTCATGTATATAGTAATAACGGTAAAAGAAGGTGATGGTTTTGTCATTTTCCGGTGCCACTCTAAATTTTCGATATTGGAAAAAAGAAATCGAAATGTGAATTTGAATTTCCGCGCTTTGTGTGATGTGAGTCTGTTCGTGAAGTGGCACACGGCGGGTGGAATTCTTAGAATTTTCGTCCATTGTTTGCGGTCGTCGTTGACCGTACGATGATATACTGTTCTTTATAAAACGAAAATAGATTTAGGTAGATAATAGAGATGTTAAACTTAATACAGACACAACTTTTCTTTTATTGGGAAGTTTTGAATAACTGATTACGGTATTCAAAAATTTTTGGTGGAAGCATACTTTTCTGTAATAGGCAACGCTTGTGTCAAATTATTCTGACTTTTCTGTATAATGTGCTGCATACACTATATACAATTTGTAATATATTTCAGTATAGTAATTGTTTCAAATGCGAGCAAGTATATGCTTATGTAGCACCTCTAGTTTTTCTATGTTAGTAGAAATACTTGGTTTAAGCTTTTTAGAAGGTTTTAATTATTAGAAGCCGTCTTACTTTTTAGTGATAATTTCGTCTTTGCAACGCTTTATCAGATGTAGAAAAAGAACTTGTTTTGCCATGCTTTGTGAAAACAGGCGTTTTCTTTAAATCTGCCGAACAGAAGAACTGGTAAAAATCTTCAGTTTTCCGATCTATGATATAGATAGTAGGAAGTAAAATCTGAAGTACGTCGTAAATATTTGAACTAAATTTTTAGAAAAAGACATCCTATTTTCGGCGGAAAGGAACGGTTGAAAATATTGAAAATACAGACTACTTTTGCTACAGTTAAAAAAAGATAAATATTTCATAAAAATATTTATTTAATGATTGAAATATATTGCTAGTATACGTAGTTTTAGTTTTAAATAATTTGTGGCCCATCTAAGATTTCCTCATTTTCTCTAAACCGTTGGCAGTATACTCGAGAATGCCGGTTTTTTCACGCAAACTACTATATGCAAAAGGGGAAACATATGGTATCATAATATTATTTCTAAGCATTTTTTATTGCAGATGATTTTATTGACCACTTTGATTGTTTTAAATGGAACCCTATTGAATTTTTTTTAGTTCATTATAATAGGTGAAGAGACGAGTTCATAAATATGCATATCACCATACTGTTAGCCATTACAAATTTTTCGCAGAAATGAAGAGTTTTTCAAGACGATGTGTTGCTGGTTTTCCGTATTGAACGAGAAATTCGGGTGATATGCGGGAGGCCATGTCCTTACCGTTTGCGTCGGCCGAGTGGTTGGATAAACTGGAGATGCCTCGAAGTGACGTAAGAACGGTAAGGTAGAATAAAGGACGGAGAAAGGAAATGCATCAGATTTAGAAGAAAATTTGTGAACACAGTGGAAATTGTGCAGCATTCCGGAAGATGTATTGAACGAGGAGAAGCTGGACCTCATTCTGGTGAACGGTGAATGGTGGAGAAATGAGGAAAAGTGCATTACTGGTATGCTGAAAATATCAGGTGCGGGGCCTTCGCGGCATGGCCTTATAATGAGAATCTGTAAAAGCTTGAGGAGAGAGGCGACTGGAACGCAGATCGTTTGCGGAGCAGAAGGGCAATCGAAATGAGGAAGCACAGGCGCGTTCTTTGCAGTTGGTTCACACTCCAATCAGTCTCGAGACATTGCCAGAGATTCCGGCATTAGTCGTTCGAGTGCCCTCGCATCTGAGAGTAGAGTTTCACCTTCACATTTCCGTTGCATCAGAAGCTTTATGATGGGTGGATTAACCAAAACGGAATTACGGATTACGAAAAAAATTTAAAAATGGAAGTTGGGTTTAATATCTCTTGGCAATAAAAATGCAATAAATTTACATTATGTGACATATGTGGCCTTGCATATGAAGTTTTAGTGAAAAACGCATCTCAGTATCTGCAAGGTTCAGGAGAAAATTGAAGGGAACATCTTAGGTTTGGGCCACACGGTATACAAATGTTCTTAATTATTTTGCAACTTATTCGCGGGGTCTGCGTTTCAGGTCTCTGTCATTCTTCAAGACGAAGGAAATTGCGCGTGATCATGGGCCCTTTTGATAGAGTACTTCCGGCTTCGCTGGTGTTTGATCGGAAACTACGGAAAATTATCGATAACAGCAGCTTGGCTCTAGAATTCTCTTCTGACAGCGACTATAATTCGATTTAGCTGGCAAGCTATTGTCGAAATCCTGCAATGTCGGCCTGACGTGCAAGGATCCTCCAGGTCAGGCAGAGGCATTGCAAGTGTTATCAGTTTGAAGCCTACGCCACTTTCTATTGTACTTGTTTTAAAGTCAGCGGAAGATTTAGTAACCAAAACATTATTTTAAAATAGAGCGATGGCTAGAAAAATGTTTTCAATACCAGATTCTAACTGTCTTTGACACAAACCATCCATTTTAAAATGTGGTCGATACCATAAATTAGTTTTCTTAATGCTGTCCGTATAGTGGTCAACACCAAGAGGGGTGGGAGGATGCTAGAAAGGGTTTTAATACTGGTCTACGGTCCTTTTCAAACACACATTCTTTTAAAGAGTTTGAAGTGCCTGTTTCTACATTCGAACGAAAATCATTGTTTTACGACAGCGCTGCTAGAAAAGAGTTTGGAATGCTGGTTTTCGTAATGCAGTCTTTGACACCATTATTTTTTAACGATACTGGTCTCTGAGTTAAATTTTTTACTCCTGCCGTGTAACGTAATTGTACGAGTACTTTATACGTCCGTGTAGGAAAATTTATGTAATGTTGCGAAAATTGATTTCGAGATTTCAACGGAATACACTTTTTTTGATGTTCCCATGATACGGAAATAACTGTGTTTTTTTTTTCAAAACGTCCACCCGTCGTCCGTCTGCCTGAATTATTGTCCGTCGTCCGTCTGTCGGCGCTAAACATGCCATTAGGATTTTTTTTCCATGGAAGAACCCTTTTATTTGACTTAAGTCCAAGATCTGCGATCATATTCATTTTATCTTTGGCATGCCTCAGGCTGAATACCTTTCTCTTAGATTCAAGTACTCTCCTGCTTTTTACTTAAGCTGTGGTCTGTTTTTCAGCTATTTGATGTTTCCTTGTGTCACACACTCCTTCCTAGATATCTCTCTTGTGCAGGTTTGATACCCATCTTTTCCAAATTTTTGAGACGTATGCTAACAGCAATCGAAAATTATAAATAAAAGTCTTAACGTATTTAGGAAGAAATGGTTTTAACTTCTAAAGACCAAGGTAATGTTTTTGGCGAGTAGCGCTGCTATAGTTGTCGCATTTGTGTGCGCAATGAATTTTAGAGTCTTTTGGCAGTACTGTTTTCAACATTAGTGCTAACCGAATTGTTGTGTTGCTAATATTTACTCTAGAGAGTTAAAAGCGCAAACGCGTTGGTTATTTCGGCAGCAAACCGTTAGAACTTAGCTGCATATGCCCCGTCAACTCAGTGCGGACGAACACAGTTTGGCTTTTCAACCGACCTATCCTCCGACTTCACCACGACGCAATAGCAGCTAACACAACGGTTTTAGATTGGAAGATTCGAACGACGCCAATCTGTGTATACCTTGCCAGGAATTCTTTACGGCGAAATCGACTTCTGGTATTCAAGAATGAAAATAAGTTTGCTTATAATGTTTTTCGTTTCAGACGTTTCCATCTTTGCAGAAATACATTTGCAAATTTTAGTGGCAAAAAAGCTGCAAATACGAGTCGGCCAGAAATGTTGTTACATATATGTAACGAGAGGCATTAGAGGAGATTGAATGTACACATTGGAATGCACAAGAAAAAATAAAAAGCAAAATTCCAATTTCTCGGGAAAAAGACATTTTGAGGTAGACGAGTAAAGTATCTTGTTCATTGTACTTCAGCTTCTGGTCAATGACCCCAATCTCGTATCAGGTTTTTCGTCCAGTTTTCGGAACCAATGGAGCAATGCTGAGATTGCCCCTTTGTTTTGCTTCGGACAATACATGTAACTTCAAAATTAATTCGCCATAGCAGTCACACACAGTGTTTTAACTATTTTTTTCGAGTAAAGAAAAATAAATACGTAAGTAAATAAAATAACCTTGAAATGCGGTTGGGAACGCGTGTCCGCGCGGAGGTGAGCGTCGCCGGAAGGTCGAGGGGGCGGTCGCCCCAGGCGCAAGGCCGCTGCGCGAGCACATGCCGGTTTCCGCCTATCTGCCGGCGCGGCGCGGGCGTGCGCCATTAGCGGCGAAACCCCGACACCGCCCTGGTTGCCGTGAGCGCGGCCGGACGCAAGGACGCCGCGCCGCCAACACAAGTGCCTGGCGCGGAGTTTGGGAAGGGGGAGGGGGGCCGACCGGGTGACACATTTTGCGGGGTCACACCAATTAGAACATGTTCAATACTTTTAATCATAATAATAGTTTAATAAATACAATATACGAATAAAAGTACAAAAGCGGTAATAACATTCTATACTTAAATATTTTACTGGTAGTGGACAAATGACATAGGCATTGTTACACTTCTCATTATAAAATTAATCGTTTTTAAAGTTGTTAAGCTCGTTTTTGAGTACGGAAGCGCCTTTGAGATCGTCACGGGGGTTAATTGAAAATTTAATTTTAATAAGGGAGGAGGTGCAACAATGATCATGTATCGGCCATAATAGAAAATTGGAGTATTGAATATGCATTTCTATTTTTTTGTACTTTATTCGTATACTTGAATTTTTTATTAAATATTGTATAAACTTTGAGTATAAATATTTTTTAATATTTGATGATATAGAGGGGGTGATTGCATTAGTTTGCCCAAGGTGACCGAACTGAAAGCTACGCCAATTGCAGTGCAGCTTAACAAGAACGGACCCAGAAAGTATTTTCAAGGTGGCCCAGATTCAGATCCAAAGCATAAATGATTTTAAAATCTTTTGTTTTTAATTGTGGTTTCGGATTACATAAGAAAGCCATCGTGGAAAGATTTTAATGGATAGAAACAAAGTTCAACAGAATGCGTAATTCTGGGCGATGTTAATTTGCAATTAATTTGCATTAATTTTAAAAGTCGGAAATATGATACATGCTCGCTGTATTGTTTCTACTACTTTTGGCAAGCATATGTAACAAATTTTCTGGGTCAACTCATATTTGCTGCTTTTTGCTTTTATTTGCAACTTTTATTTCTTTCCCCCCTCTAAAAGATCAAAACTGGTAAATATCTCAATTTTTGCTTGTTGAAATGACTTACTAATTTGACTAATCCAAAAAGTCACAATTAAAATCATAATTCCTATTTGAAATTGTAGCTGTGTAACAATCTGGAAGATTGTAGAATCATAATGAAAAAGGGAAATAATTCTCATTTTATGTGCGAAATGAGTTGCATAGAAATTCTTTTCATAAATTGAGCTAAATTTCAAATTAATATTGCATTCAGAGAGCTTCTTCATTCGAACTTTCCCCGCTTTTGGATATGCTCTATAAGCTTTACACCAGGGGGAAAGTTAACCGTGGAAGTAACAAGTAACTTTATTAAAACTAGTTCTAACTAAGCAAATGGTTTCGATTCCGACATGATCGTTTCTCGGTGCGGCAAGAAACTGAAGATAGTGGGAGTTTACTGGTCCCTAACAGGAAGAAATATCTTTTTGTTGGAAGATATTAAGATTCAAAACATGTGCGAAGTTTTTGTCTACTCGCGTTATTATTGTGATAATGATGGCGTAGATTTTGTACAGAGTTCGCAATACGCTACGAATTATTCATAAATGTATCATTTATGAGATTTTGGCTTAGTGCCATACAAACCGTACTTTTGGCTACACCAAAAGGCTCACTTATTTTGTATTATTGCACTTTCACTGGAATTACTTACTAATTTCACCCTTGCACTTCCGTGATCGTAATGGGGTCGTTTGGGGAAAGATGTTTAAATATATTTCATTATACGAAAACTATTATATGTTAAACATAATGAGCATTATTTAAATCTGAATCTAAATTTATATTTCAGGTTAGGTTTCTGAATTAATCTGCTTATGAAGGTTGATAAATTTCAAAAAAAATAGTTTAATTTATGAGATACGCCTTAAACAAATGTGATAAAATTCCGGTAAACATTTTTATCCTTTCCATTGAATAAAATATTTCACTGATCTGATAAATGATAGAAGTATTATCTTACCTGAGTTGCATGTTTCCATATTATCGCTTCAGGCTTGTAATGCTGCTTTCAGCTGAGGATGAATATGAAAGCATGGTTGGCCGGTTAGTAAGAATACCGCAAGAACTACCGTGATGGGCTCTTACCTGCATGTTACTCGGCCTTGAGGTTGGTGAGTTATGGTGCACGTGTTTACAAAGTAAGCAAGCTTCTATAACCAATCCGTTTGCAATTATGAAGAAGAGAAAGTGAATGATGTTCGTTAATCGTTTATATCAATTTCACCATCAAGTCAACTGTTGGAAGCTCGTGAATATATTCGCAGTAGCAAAAAAAATCAAGTTGTGAGCTGTTATTGAGTAAAATGTAATTTTAAAATTAAATTTTTTTCAATTCCTTTGAACAATTTTTTGTATTATTTTGTAGAATGAAGGCCACTTCATTCTGGAGACTAAAGGCGTTACTAGAAGGCTAGGTAAACGGAAATATGTTAATAATACTGTAAAACACGAACAATATTAAAAATGGATGAATATCAATGGATGTTGATTTCTCTACACGAAAATTTGACAATGTGGTCATGGTAATTTTTAATGTAGACAGTTCTATTATCTTTTACGACTCTCTACTACGTTTTAACAGGTATGATTCGCTTTAACAAGGATTTTATTTCGTACCAGCTGATTAAGGGCTCTAATTGAAAAGGTTAAGAAATTGGTTTTAGTTTCGCAGTGGGCAAGTATCATATAAAGTTATTAATTAAATGTTTTTGTCTGGGAATTCATTGGCTTAATTTGCGGCGCCATTTATGCGGCTTTGCATTGATGCGATGAACATGCAAACGCCTCATGACGAAACATTCTCAAATTACTACGAATCAATTTTAGTTAACTTGCTATTTTATAATTAGCATATTTTAATATTGTACTTTTAGCTCTTCCATGAGTGGTCATGAGTTAAGATTTTATTTCAATTTATGATCTAGAAGGACATAAATTTTGTGTTATTTTTATGTAACCCATTTAAATACTTAAACCATATTTACTTGGGTTCATCTCGAACGAGTTTTGTGTGGTAATTTCATGGTTTACAACCAGTTTTCATTTGGATTTTTATAAAATGAGTGAATACACAGTGAAATGGTGAGTGAATGGCGAAGTTTGAGGCAACGGTGACATGAAACGGGGAAAGTAGCGACAGATTCGACGGGGCCGGGGAGAATGAGATTTGACGCGGGGTGTGCGTGCACTGGACTCGAAGAAACCAAGGGCTGGCGGCGTTGCTGGGGAAAGCGGGGAAAAACAAACCTCAGTCGGATCGAGGTCGCGCGACTGGCCAGGAAATGAAGTGAGCGAGCATCTTACACTTCGTGGGTACAACTTCGACTCGCATTGGCGGCGGCAAAAATGTGAGGAGTGAGACAGCCCGGCACAGCGTATTGCTTTCGTCAGCAACGTGTTTACATTCGATTCATTGTAATTTCTTTGTGTTAAGCTTCAAATTCTGTTTAGAAGTTTTGGGTGAGCACTGATAATCAGAAGGACTGACACGTGTATTAACTCTTTCGATGGAGCAATAGAACCTATTCTACGTAGAGAATGTTTTGTCAGAAAATGAAAACATAAGATTTTTATAATCACTACGACAAGTAAGCATACTTAAATGCTATTCTGATTGTTGTTTTTTCTTTTCGCAACACAACCTCCTGTGAAATGGAGGCAGCTAGACTTTGCCCGCTGATGTCTTTTTCCGCACGATAATGAATGCAAGAGATCAGACTTTCAATCACTACCGAGTATATACGCTATGAGACGGTTAAACAATAGCTCTTGAAGCGAGGCAAAATGTCTTATGAGCGGATCTTTTTCAACGATTAGTTCTATTCTCCTTACAATATAGACTTGGAAGAGACGCTGTTTGTTTTTCAAGAAAACATTAATTCCGCGTCGTTTCAGCGGTTTTCTTATTGTGTCTGCGGGAGAGCAAAATGGGGTGCACGAATGTATTACGAAGGCAAGCGAGGCGGAGTTCGAACCAATTATTTTTACAGTGATTGATTACCGCCAAATGATTTGGATAACTTTGGTTTGGTATAATTGTTGGTTATAAAATTAGTGAATATAAGATTTAATTCATGATAGTAATGATTCGATTAAATGAATTAATGATAGTGAAACTACGTTGAAGTGAAGTATTTTTGGTATTTTCTTATCTGCTTACAAATACAAACTAACAACAACGAGCCTAAAACGTTTAAATCGAATTCAGCAGTCAATAGGCACATGGTTTACTGACGTCAGTTTTGCATAATTCCTTGGGTTCGGCAAGTCGCGAATGTTTTAAGAAGATGAAAGTAAAATGAAAGAGGAGGGTAATAAAGAGCGAGTGACTTGGACAATAAAATGAAATTCACGCTTGTTTACGCTCATTTCAAAAAACCTCCAACTTGGTCCAAGCAGCATTGGGCTCGCTTGGTCGAAAAAGAAAAAAAGTACTTCTCGTACGCCGACCGGCTAGCGAGCCCAGAAAACCGATGAGTGCGGGTAATTATGTTGGCTGTCCGGTGCTGCCGCGTGGGAAGGCTGCGATGTAGACGTTTTGGATCATCCTATCATGGCTTCTTCAGGGTGAAATGTGTGAGGATGGAGAGCGCTCGGTTCATACACTGTATCCCAGATTTAACGTATGAGAAGAATTAGGAATGAAGAGCGATCGGTTTTGTAATTTGAGCCCGAGTGCTGGTCCATCCTGGCCATTTAAGCCGCTGGGGAAACACGACAAGGTGGTCCAACGACGGTCTCACAGTGTTGACAAGGCGTCAACTGGAAGTCAAGAATCATTTGCAGGACTCTTGCTGCCATGTTCGATATTCGCCTTGAGATTGGGGGATACTGTTGAGTGGACTAGGACGAATAATCTGGAGTAAAGCGAATGGAGGTCGGGGTTTGGGGGGTAATACTATAGTGACAAAAGGCGAAAAGGGCGGATTATGGATATGGGAATTCAAGTATAAACTGCCACTTACGGCGTAAAAAAGTAAACATTCTTGGAAGGGTAAAACAGACATACGTTCTTGAACTCAATCGCCGGAGTAAAGGACACATATTTTAATTAACTTTTTCTTTTAACATACATTCATCTCCAACAGTTCAAAATGTTTACATTTATTACACTTGACTTGGGTAACTGGAAGGGCAGCTCCCGTATCAAATTGGCCGGTGCGCTGGCCGTCATTCGCGCTTTCCGGGGATCGGGACTTGGCAGCTCCGCGCGCGACGGAGTTCGCTGGACCGAAACAGCCCTCGAGAGAGCATCGATTCGCCACATCTTGCGGTGAGCGGAGCAAGGTTTCTGACTCCAATGGGAAACACAACGGCCGCAACAAAATCCGAAATTGTCATAGATAAATTTATGTTAAAAATTAGTAATTTTTCTGTATATTTTTCTGGTAACTCTTGTAAAATTTTTCATTGATTTTTAGTTGAAACTTTTTACGTGATGCGGGCCTTCTTTCCAAGATGTACAATTTGGCCTCCAGAATTCCATTTATGTTTCTTCGGCGAACGATGGCTAAGCATAACTGGATATGTAATTAAGCTATCGTTGATAGAAGCTAGGATCAAGCTGGGATCGAGCCAAATATTAACATGACAATAAGATGTGAGATGTACCTGTCGTTTGGAACAACTAACTTTTGAATCAGTTAATTTAAATGTAATTTCATATTTTTAATGACTGGATAATTTTGAGCTTTCTCGTTTTTTAATATGATTTTCATACTTGTTTTGGCCTATGGTCCTTGAGTATACATTTCTGAACTCCAGACATATGTATTAACACTCTTCTATAAACATTATCATTGATGCAGGCATGTAAACACGTGAGTACATGCTTTGCTGCATAGGTGTCCCTCGGAACATAATATACATTTTTTGTAGGATGTGAAATATTATTCACCATTAAAATGTTGTAATCTATAAAATATATAATATTACATAGGTTCAAAGATAACTAATAGGTTACTATGAAAAAAAAGCTATCATATCTGGGTGAAGACGTCTCAAGCAGAATTCTGTAAAGTTTTTAAGGCCTGTTTCGAAAGAAATTTAGTTCCCTTGTTATTTTCCAGCAAGCTTCGTGAAGGAACGAAACGTAATAATTTATTAAATACAATTTAAAAATACATAATTTGGAAGATCGCTGTACTTATACATACAAATATTTTATATTATTATTTAATGTCAGAAAATGTATTAAGATTTTTAATGCTTGAAGAAAATTGTTTTATATGAACGTTTGTATCCGGTGCTAATTTTCTTAAAATGTTTTAACTAACAGTCAAATTTACTTATTCGAAAAGAGTTTTCATTATTTACTTGTGTGCTGAAATTGTGAAAGAAAACCTGAAACAAATTGTTCCGAGAGTAAAACTGCACACATTCATTTCAATAACGAGTTCTTGTGTAAGTATAGAAAATTCGATTTAATTTTAATTAACATTTCTAAGATTCGTGATATACGCATAGCTTAGAAGCATGAGTGCATTGAATAAATAAAAAAGTTATGTAAATGTCAATAAAATACAGTGAAACAACACACAATCTTCTCACAGCTCACTAGCTTTGTTCTCGTATGCAAGGTGTAAAAGTAATTTATGCGTGAATTATCAATTTTTCATTTTTCACAGCCGATGCTTGAATTTGGCATATTCTTTTCATTGTATGAATTCATCAATAAAGTAAGGCTGAAAACAAAAAAAATTTTTATCGTAAGTATATTCAGCCCGCTATTTGTAAATAATAACGCATTACGCAGTGATAATGGAAATTTAGGAAAATCTTGAGCTGCCAAGTCCAAATCTTAATAGACAAAAAAGGTTTTAAAAAAGAACACGTAAAGAAGAAACGATAAACGTCGACATTTCTGAATCTTCTCGCATACATTTGATATTATAAAATTATTTAGTTTTCAAGAAAAATCTCATGAACCGGTGTAAAAGCTTCTTTTGTCTCTAACAGTACACATAGACAATGAAATGCGAGCATTTTTGAGAAAGACGTTGTTTTAACATTTACTATTTTGTGAAATAACAACATACAACATTTCTATTCAACTTTGGGTAGTTCTGAGAATGAACACTCGTGTTCGAGTGTCGGAAAGAGCACTTCGTTGTCACGGGCGAGAAACAACGCACTCGCGGGAGCGCACCGTGGTTGTCCGTCTCCCGTTACTGCCGTTTCCGGAACGCCCCGCCGCCATCGCCACGTCCATCGCAGCATCGCCAGCACGGGGTCGCGGCGCCGCGCGGGAGGGCAGGCAAGCAGGCGAGGCGCTATTTGTACCGGGCACGTGCGCAAGCATTGCCGGGCGGCGCTCGGACAAACACATCGGCGCGGCGTACGTCGCGTGTTGACCAGACGAGGCGGCGACGGGCGGGCGCGCGCAGTACCACGGGCCCACTCGGGAGCGGTCGGCGGCGCGCGTATAAGGGACGTGGCTGCCCGTCAGCCGGGGTGGCCGGCCATCACGGGAACGAGTTGGCAGCTCTGCAAGTTACATGTGTAGGATAGTTTGTAGTTCTGGCGCGACGGGCGGGGAGGACGGGTCGGCGCGACGGACACTGCGCGCCGGCCGTGGAGGCGACGGCGGGTGCCCGCGGCGCGCGCGCCCCCGCCCCCGCCCCCCGCGCGGAAGCCGCGCCGCCGCGGCCGCGCGCGCGCGCCGCGTGTGGTGCGCGTTGGCCAGGATGTCGGATGACGGAGTGCGACGACGGGCCAGCAGTGCGGGGCGCGCGCGGCGGCGGCGCGGCGGCGCGGCATGCAGTGCGGCGTGGCGGCGGCGAGCCGTGCGCACGACGCCATCTTGCCTGAGGCGGTGGCGGCGGCGCGCGGTCGGCGCGGACACGGACACGGGCGGGGCGGCGGCGGGCGCAACTGGGGCGGCGGCGCCACGGCGGGCCCGCGCCGGCCGCCGCGCCCGGTACGGGTCCGTGGGGTAGAATGCGAGTAGAGGTTGGGCGGCGGCGGCCGGGTGCGGCCGCCGCGGCGGCGACGGGTGAAGGCGCGCAGGTGTCCGTCGCGCCCGACCCGTCCTCCGCCGCCGCCGTCGCGCAGAACTACAACTACTACCACATGTACTTGCAGAGCTGCAACTCGTCCGTGATGGGCGGCCACCCGGGGCTGACCGGGCAGGCCACGTCCTTATAGCGCGCGGCCGCCGACGCTCCCGAGTGGGGCCGTGGGACGGCGCGCGCCCGCCCGCCCGCCGCCGCCGCCTTCGTCTGTCAACACGCGACGTGACGCCGCGCCGTGTGTTTGTCCGAGCGCCGCGCCGGCACGCAAAGTGGAAGAGATAACGTAAAACTAAAAAACAGGCAAAGTTTTTAGGGTGTTTTGCAATTTTCTCTGAATCTGCTTTTTTTGAGTAGCAAATATTTAAAATGTATATCATCACCCCCAAAAAACCAAATTAACCGTTGAAAAAGGAAAAACTTCTTTGGAATTTGTTTCTTGGGCGGTCCCTTAAGCAAACATTTGACCAACTACAAATGTTCATTGCGATTTAATCAAATCTCTCTTTCATCTTGCCAGATCTAATCACAAAACATCATGCTTGTAACTCGCCTCCAACAATTAGATATTTGTCAGTTGTTCATACATATTTCAAAAAGAGTAAAAGTAAATTTCACGAAATCTAGAATAGTTTACAAAAACTTTTTTTGTGAATTTTTCCCGATAGGGGCCAACTCTAATTTCCAATATCTCTTGAAACCTCTGAGCTGTCAAACAAATGCTTTATCTTCGATCTACTATTAGTTCAGTTTGTTGGCCGCGCTTTTCTTTCCCGACGTCCAACCTTCGACTTGCGTTGTTTATCTCAAAATTTCTGTAAACTTGATGGAATCGGTCAACTTTTTATTGAAGTGGTCACCTTCCAATTTTAGCCATGTTCAATTGGTAGAAATTTTGAATAACGAAATAATTGCTTCAGGTTCCCCTTTTCTCTCGTTTCTGAAATTTATTCCATTTAACCATACCATATCATCGCCAAATCACTTCCATCGCCAAACATTATAAAATTATTCACACACCGTTCCTGTCGGATCGAAATATTTGTAAGCAGGAATCATATTGCGTTTATATTGCATTACTTAATGTTGTGATGGTTTACGACATCTTTTCTCTTTCGTCCACTTCGATTTCTCTACATTTGAAAAATATTCCATATTCCACCTTGTCTGCATGCGGCACGTGACTCAACACGCATTGTACGACGTTCCTTTTCCTTGCAGAATTGATTGAATTTTTTTTTCTCCTTGAGTGACTTGGAGGTTTAAATAGTAATCTACAATATTCGACAATAGTGCATTGTATTTAAAACTGTTCATGGACTATGATTTCTCATAAACCTTCCATGGAAAATTACGTGTCTTGGACCTCGAGAAAAATGCAGAACGCGCAATTGTTATAATAAAATGTATTTTATTGATTATTTTTTTACCCGAACGTATTAATTGGATTTAGATATTTATTTTGAAAAATATGCCTTCATGGTTGGTGGTTTCGGTCTTCGCCACATATGTTGAAAAGATTAATTACCCAAAACCACAAGTGTCTCGTAAGTGTAGTAAAATGGCCGAACGCTGTCGGTATGCGCAGGTGGTGGCGTACATCAAGGAGCAAGCAGAAGACCCGTGCATCTGCGCGTGGCAGATCCGCGACCGGCTGCTGTCGGACGGATAACGTGTGCGACAAGTACAACGTGCCGTCGTTCGTCCATTCTCGCGCATCCTGCGCAACAATATCGGCGCGCTCGCGCAGCACGGCTTCACCCGTCGCCGCCGCGGCGGCCGCACCCGGCCGCCGCCGCCCAACCTCTACTCGCATTCTACCCCACGGACCCGTACCGGGCGCGGCGGCCGGCGCGGGCCCGCCGTGGCGCCGCCGCCCCAGTTGCGCCCGCCGCCGCCCCGCCCGTGTCCGTGTCCGCGCCGACCGCGCGCCGCCGCCACCGCCTCAGGCAAGATGGCGTCGTGCGCACGGCTCGCCGCCGCCACGCCGCACTGCATGCCGCGCCGCCGCGCCGCCGCCGCGCGCGCCCCGCACTGCTGGCCCGTCGTCGCACTCCGTCATCCGACATCCTGGCCAACGCGCACCACACGCGGCGCGCGCGCGCGGCCGCGGCGGCGCGGCTTCCGCGCGGGGGGCGGGGGCGGGGGCGCGCGCGCCGCGGGCACCCGCCGTCGCCTCCACGGCCGGCGCGCAGTGTCCGTCGCGCCGACCCGTCCTCCCCGCCCGTCGCGCCAGAACTACAAACTATCCTACACATGTAACTTGCAGAGCTGCCAACTCGTTCCCGTGATGGCCGGCCACCCCGGCTGACGGGCAGCCACGTCCCTTATACGCGCGCCGCCGACCGCTCCCGAGTGGGCCCGTGGTACTGCGCGCGCCCGCCCGTCGCCGCCTCGTCTGGTCAACACGCGACGTACGCCGCGCCGATGTGTTTGTCCGAGCGCCGCCCGGCAATGCTTGCGCACGTGCCCGGTACAAATAGCGCCTCGCCTGCTTGCCTGCCCTCCCGCGCGGCGCCGCGACCCCGTGCTGGCGATGCTGCGATGGACGTGGCGATGGCGGCGGGGCGTTCCGGAAACGGCAGTAACGGGAGACGGACAACCACGGTGC
>BOPP01000241.1:463903-490070 GCA_017312745.1 Gryllus bimaculatus
CGAACCCACTGTGCGGCTCCCGCGAGTGCGTTGTTTCATCGCCCGTGGACACCGAAGTGCTCTTTCCGACACTCGAACACGAGTGTTCATTCTCATGAACTACAAAGTTGAATAGGAAATGTTGTATGTTGTTTATTGTTCACAAAATAGTATATGTTAAATCAACGTCTTTCTTCAAAAATGGCTCGCATTTCATTGCTATGTGTACTGTGAGAGACAAGAAGAATCTTTTACACCGGGTTTCATGAGATGTTTCTGAAAACTAAATATATTTTATAATATCAAATGTATGTGAGAAGATTCAGAAATGTCGACGTTTTAGTGTTTCTTCTTGTACTGTGTTCTTTTTTAAACCTTGTGTTTTGTCTAGTTAAGATTTTGGACTTGGCAGCTCAGATTTTCCTAAATTCCATTATCACTGCGTAATTGCGGTTATTATTTTACAATAGGGGCTGAATATACTTACGATAAAATTTTCAGCCTTACTTTGATGTGATGAAATGCATACAATGAAGAGATATGCCAAAATGTCAAGCATCGGCTGTGAAAAATGAAAATTGATAATTCAGCGATAAGATACTTTTACACCTGCGATACGAGACAAAGCCTAGTGGAGGCTGTTGAGAAGATTGTTGTGTTGTTTCACTGTATTTTATTGATCGATTTACATGAACTTTTGTTATTTTCATATCAATGCACTCATTCTTGCTTAAGCTATGCGTATATCACGTAATCTTAGAAATGTAGATAAAATTAATGTATTTTCGTATACTTTACACAAGAATTCGTTTATTGAAATAGAATGTGTGCAGTTTTTACTCTCGGAACAATTTGTTCAGGTGTTTCTTGTCCACAATTTCAGCACACAAGTAAATAATGAAACTCTGTTCGTAATTAATTAAATTTGGATGTTAGTTAAAACATTTTTAAGAAATTAGCACCGGATACAAACGTTGATTATAAAGCAATTTTCTTCAAGCATTAAAAATCTTAATTACATTTCTATACATTAAATAATAATAAAATATTTGTATGTATAGGTACAGTCGATCTTCAATTATGTATTTTTTAAATTGGTTATTTAATGAAATTTATTACGTTTGTTCCTTCACGAAAGCTGCTGGAAAAGTAACAAGGGAAACTTAAATTTTCTTTCGAAACAGTGCCTTAAAAACTGACAGAATGGTGCTAGGGACGTCTTCCAGATATGATAGGCTTTTTTTCATAGTAACCTATAGTATCTTTTGAACCTATGTAATATTATATATTTTATAGATACACATTTTATGGGGAATAAATTTCACATCCTACAAATGTAGTAGTGATGTTCCGAGGGACAGCCTGCAGCAGAGCATGTACGTCACGTGTTTACATGCTGCATCAATGATAAGTGTTTATAGAGAGTGTTAATACATATGTCTGGAGGTTCAGAAATGTATACTCAAGGACCATAGGCAAAACAAGATTGAAAAATCAATTAAAAGAACGAGAAAGCTCAAAATTATCCAGTTCATTAAAATATGAAATTACATTTAAATTAACTGATTCAAAAGTTAGTTGTTCCAAACGACAGGTACATCTTCACATCTTATTGTGTCATGTAATATTTGGGCTCGTATCCAGCTTGGATCCTAAGCTTCTATCAACGATAGCTTAATACATATGCAGGTATGCTTTATTCCATCGTTCGGCCGAAGAAACATAAATGGGAATCTGAGGGCCAAATTGTACATCTTCAAAGAAGGCCCGCATCACGTAAAAGTTATCAACTAAAAATCAATGTAAAAATTTACAGAGTTACAGAAAAATATACAGAAAAATACTAAGTTTTAACATAAATTTATGCATTGACAATTTCGGATTTTTGTGCGGGCCGGTTGTGGTTCGTTGGAGAACCTTGCTCCGCTCACCCGCAAGAGGTGTGCGATCGAGTGGCTCTGCTGCGAGGCTGTTTTGGTCCAGCGAACTCCGTCGCGCGCGGAGCTGCCAAGTCCCGAGCCCCGGAAAGCGGCGAATGGACGGCCAGCGCACAGCGGCCAATGTGATACGGGAGCTGCCCGTTCCAGTTACCCAAGTCAAGTGTAATAAATGTAAACATGTGTTGAACTGTTGGAGATGAATGTGATGTAAAAAGAAAAGTTAATAAAATATGTGTCACTTTACTCCGGCTATGAGTTTCAATGAACTGATGTGTGTTTTACCCTTTCCAAGGAATGTTTACTTTTTTTACGCGTAAGTGGAGTTTAGTACTTGAATTCCCATATCCATATCCGCCCTTTCAGTCTTTTGTTATCTATAGGATTACCCCCAACCCCGACCTCCATTCGGCTTACTCCAGATGTATTCTCCTAGTCCACTCAACAGTATCCCCCAATCATCAGGCGATATCGAAGGCATGGACAGCAAGAGTCCTGCGAATGATCTTGACTGTCCAGTTGACGCCGTGTCGAACACTGTGAGGCCGTCGTTTTGACCACCTTGTCGTGGTTTTCCCCAGCGCTTAAGTGGGCCAGGATGGACAGCACTCGGGCTCATATTACAAACCCGATCACTCTCCATCCTAATTCTTTCATACGTAAATCTGGGATGACAGTGTATGAACCCGAGCGCTCTCCATCCTCACACATTTCAGCCCTGAAGAAGACCATGATAGGATGATCAAAACGTCTACATCGCAGCCTTCGACGCGGCATCACCCGGACAGCCAAGATAATTACCCTCATCATCGGGTTTCTGGGGCTCGCTAGCCCGTGTCGGTCGTACGAGAAGTACTTTTTTCTTTTCGACCAGCGAGCCCATCGCTGCTTGGACCAGGTTGGAGGTTTTTGAATGAGGTAATACAAGGTGAATTTATTTTATTGTCGCAGTCACTCGCTCTTTTATTACCCTCCTCTTTCATTTACTTTCCTCTTCTTAAAACAATTCGGCGGACTTTGCCGACCAAGGAATGTATTGCAAACTGACGTCAGTAACCATGTGCATGACTGTGAATTCGATTAACGTTTTAGGCTCGTGTGTTGTTAGTTGTATTTGTAGCAGATAAGAAAATACAAAATTACTTCACTTCAACGTAGTTTCACTATCATTAATTCATTTAATCGAACATTTACTATCATTAATTAAATCTTATATTCACTAATTTATAACCAACAATTATTACCAAGACAATTTATCCAAATCATTTGGCGTGTATCAATCACTGTAAAAATAATTGGTCGACTCCGCTCGGCTGCCTTCGTATACGTTCGTTGCACCGCATTTTGCTCTCCCGAGACACAAGTGAAGAAGACCGCTGAAACGACGCGAATTAAGTGTTTTCTTGAAAACAACAGCGTCTCTTCCAAGGCAATTGTAAGGAGAATAGAAGCTAATCGTTGAAAAGATCGCTGATAAGACATTTCGGCCTCGCTTCAAGAGCTTTGTTAACCGTCATAGCGTATACTACTCGGTAGGTGATTGAAAGCTTGATCTCTTTGCATTCACTTATCGTGCGGAAAAATGACATCAGCCGGGCAAAGCCTAGCTGCCTCCATTCACATGGAGGTTGTGGTTGCGAAAAGAAAAACAACAATCAGATAGCATTTAAGGTTATGCTTACTTGTCGTAGTGATTATAAAAAGATCTTATTGTTTTCATGTTCTGACAAACATTCTCGTACTTAGAAGTAGGGTTCTAGTTGCTTCCATACGAAAGAGGTTAATACACGTGTCGATCCTTCTGATTTCATCAGTGCTCACCCAAAACTTCTAAACAGGAATTTGAAGCTTTAACAACTAAAGGGAAATTACAATGAATCTAATGTGAACACGTTGCTGACGAAAAGCAATACGCTGTGCGGGCTGTTCGTCACTCCTCACATTTTTCCGCCGCCAATGCGAGTCGAAGGTTGGTACCACGGAAGTGAAGAGTGCTCGCTCACTTCGTTGCCTGGCCGAGTCGCCGGCGACCTCGATCGACGAGGTTTGTTTTCCCCGTTTCCCAGCAACGCCGCCAGCCTTGGGTCTTCGAGTCCAGTGCACGCACACGCCGCGTTCAACATCTCATCTTCCCCGGCCCCGTCGAATCTGCTCGCTTACTTTCCCCGTTTCAATGTCACCGTTGCCTCAAGACTTCGCCATTCACTCACATTCACTTGTATTCACGTCATTTTATAAAAATTGCCAAATGAAAACGGTGGTTGTTAAACATGAAATTCCACACGAAAACTCTTTCGAGATGTAACCAAGTGAATATTATGGTTTAAGGTATTTAAATGGGTTACATAAAAATAACACAAATTTATGTCCTTCTATGGATCATAAATTGAAATAATAATCTTAACTGCATGGACCACTCATGAAAGGAGCTAAAATTACAATATAAAATATGCTAATATTATAAATATGCAAGTTAACTAAAATTGATTCGTAGTATTTGAGAATGTTCGGTCATGAGGTCGTTTGCGATGTCATTCGGATCACTGCAAAGCGCAGTAAATGGCGCGCAATTTAAGCAATGAATGTCCAGACAAAACATAATTAATAACTTTATATAGACTTCGCACTGGAAACTAAAACCAATTTCTTTAACCTTTCAATTAGAGCCCTTTATCAGCTGGTACGGAAATAAATCCGTTGTTAAGCGAATCATCCTGTAAAACGTAGTGAGAGAGTCTTAAAAGATTAATAGAACGTGACTGTACATTAAAAATTACCAGACCACATTTGTCAATATTTTCGTGTAGAGAAATCAACATCCTATTGATATTTCATTCCATTTTAATATTGTTTCGTGTTTACAGTATTATTAACATATTCCGTTTTACCTAGCCTTCTAGTACGCTTTAGTCTCAGAAGTGAAGTGGCCTTCATCTCTACAAAATAATACAAAATTTGTTCAAAGAATTGAAAAAATTTAATTTTTAAAATACATTGTTACTCAATAACATGCTCACAACTTGGATTTTTTTTGCTACTGCAGAATATATTCACCGAGCGTCCAACAAGGTGACGTGGATGGTGACAATTGTATATAATACGATTAACGAACATCATTCACTTTTCTCTTCTCATATTGCAAACGGATTGGTTATAGAAGCTGCTTACTTTGTGAAACACGTGACCATTAACTCACCAGACCTCAGCCAGTAACATTGCAGTGTAGAGCACCATCAGGGTAGTTCTTGCGGTAGTTCTTACTGACGTCGCCAAACCATGCTTCATATTCATCCTCAGCTGAAAGAGAGCAGTTATCAAGCCTGTAAGCGGATAAATGAACATGCAACTCAGGTAAGATAATACTTCTAATCATTTATGCGATGTATCAAGTGAAATATTTTTTATTCAATGAAAGGATAAAATGTTACCGGAATTTTATCACTATATTGTTAAGGCGTATCTCATATAATTAAACTGATTTTGTTTTGAATTTATCAACTTCATAGCAGATTAATGTCAGGAAACTAACCTGAAATATAAATTTAGATCAGATTTAAATAATTGCTCATTATGTTTACATATTAGATAGTTTTCGTATAATGAATATATTTTAATACATCTTCCCAAACGACCCCATTACGAAAATATGCGTCACGGAATTGCAAGGGTGAAATTTAGTAAGTAATTCCAGGTGAAGTGCAATAATACAAATAAGTGAGGCCTTTTTGGTGTAGCAAAGAGCGGTTTGTATGGCACTAGCCAAAATTCTCGATAAATGATACATTTATGAATAATTCGTGGCGTATTGCGAACTCTGTACAAAATCTACGCCATCATTATTCACAATATAACGCGAGGTTAGACAAAACTTCGCACATGTTTTGAATCTTGAATATCTTGCCACAATAAAGATTTATTTTCTTTCCTGTTAGGGGACAGTAACTCCAACTATCTTCAGTTTCTTGCCGCATGCGAGAAACGATCAGGTCGGATCGAAACCAATTTTGCGTAGTTAGAACTAGTTTTATAAGGTACTTGTTATTTTCCCACGTTTAACTTTCCCCCTGTGTAAGCTTATAGCATATCAAAAGGGGGAAAGTTCGAATAGAGAGGAAGGCTCCTCTGAAGTGCAATATTAATTTGTAAATTTACTCAATTTATTGAAAAGAATTTCTATGCACTCATTTCGTCACATAAAATGAGAATTATTCCCGTTTCTCATTATGATTCTACAATTTCCATGATTGTACACTGTACATTTCAAATAGGAATTTATGATTTTTAATTGTGACGTTTTTGGATAAGTCAGTAGTAAGTCATTCAACAAGCAAAATTGAGATATTTACCAGTTTTGAATCTTTTAGAGGTTGGGAAAGAAATAAAATTTGCAAATTAAAGCAAAAAGCTGCAAATATGAGTTGACCAGAAATGTTGTTACATATGCTTGCCAAAAGTAGTAGAACAATACAGCGATGCATGTATCATATTTCTGACTTTTAAATTAATGCAAATTAATGCAAATTAACATCGCCAGAATTACGGCATTCTTTGAACTTTGTCTATCCAGTAAAAGTCTTTCACGATGGCTTTCTTATGTAATCCGAAACCTCACAATTAAAAACAAAACGTATTTTAAAATCATTTATGGTTGGGGATCTGAATCTGGCCCCCTTGAAATACTTTCTGGGTCCGTTCTTGTGTAAGCTGCAGCTTGCATTGGCGTAGCTTCAGTTCGTGTCACCTGGGGCAAACTAATGGCATCACCCCCTCTATATATCAAATATAAAAATATTTATTACTCAATAGTTTATACAATATTTAATAAAAATTCAAGTATACGAATAAAAGTACAAAAATAGGAAATGCATATTCAATACTCCAATTTTTCTATAGTGGCCGATGACATGAGGTCATTGTTGCACCTCCTCCCTTATAAAATTAATATTTTCAATTAACCCGTGAACGATCTCAAGGCGCTCGTGACCTCAAAAACGAGCTTACAACTCTTAAAACGATTAATTTTATAATGAGGAAGGTGTAACAATGGCCTAATGTCATTGGTCACTACAGAAATATTTAAGTATAGAATGTGTATTACGCTTTTTGTACTTTTATTCGTATATTGGTATTTTTATTAAACTATTATTTATTGAATTAAAAGGTATTGAACATGTTCTAATTGGTGTGACCCCTCAAATGGTGTCACCCGGGTCGGCCCCCCTCCCCCTTCCCCAACTGCGCGCCAGGCAGCTTGTGTGGCGGCGGCGGCGCCTTGCGTCCGGCGCGCTCCACGGCAGCCAGGGCGGTGTCGGGTTTCGCCGCTAATGGCGGCACGCGCCGCGCCGCGCCGGAGAGAGGCGAAGCCGCGATGTGGCTCGCGCAGCGGCCTTGCGGCGTGGGGCGACCGCCCCTCGACCTTCCGGCGGACGCTCACCTCGCGCGCGGACACCGCGTTCCCAACCTGCATTTCAAGGTAGTTTTATTTACTTACTTATTTATTTTTCTTTACGTCGAAAAAATAGTTAAACACTGTGTGTGACGTGCTATGGGCGGAAGTTAATTTGAAGTTACATTTATGTCCGGAAGCAAAACAAGGGGCAATCTCAGCATTTGCTCATGGTTCCGGAAAACTGGACGAAAACCTGATCGAGATGGGGGTCATTGACCCAGAAGCTGAAGTACAATGAACAAGATAGCTACTCGTCTACCTCAAAATGTCTTTTTCCCGAGGAAAATTGGAATTTGTGCTTTTTATTTTTTCTTGTGCATTCAGATGTGTACTATTCAATCTCCTCTAATGCCTCTCGTTACATATATGTAACAACATTTCTGGCCGACTCGTATTTGCAGCTTTTTGCACTAATTTGCAAAATGTATTTCTTCAATAGATGGGAACGTCGTAAACGAAACATATAAGCAACTTATTTCAGTTCTTGAATACCAGAAGTCGATTTCGCCGTAAGGAATTCCTGGCAAGGGTATACACATGACTTGGGTCGGTTCGAATCTCCATCTAAAACCGTGTGTAGCTGCTATTGCGTGTGGTGAAGTCGGAGGGAGAGGTCGGTGAAAAGCCAACTGTGGTTCGTCCGCACTGAAGTTGACGGGGCATATGCAGCTAAGTTCTAACGGTTTTGCTGCCGAATAACCAACGGTTTGCGCTTTGTAACTCTCTAGTAGTAAATATATAGCAACACAACAATCGGTTAGCACTAAATGTTGTAAAAACATACTGCCAAAGGACTCTAAAGACTTCTATGCGCACACAAATGCGACAACTATAGGCGAGCGCTACTCGCAAAAACATTACCTTGGTCTTTAGAGAGTTAAAACCATTTCTTCCTAAATACGTAAGACTTTTATTTATTTGTAATTTTCCGATTGCGTATGCGATACGTCTCAAAAATTTGAAAAGATGGGTATCAAACCTGGCACAGAGATATTGCTAGGAGTGAGTGTGTGACACAAGGAAACATCAAATAGCTGAAAAACAGACCACAGCTGTAAGTAAAAGCAGGAAGAGGTACTTGAATGCTAAGAGAAAGGTATCAGCCTGAGGCATTGCAAAGATAATGAATATTGATCGCAGATCTTTGACTTAAGTCAAATAGAAAGGGGTTTCTTCCATTTGGAAAAAATCCTATGCATGGTTTAGGCGCCGACAGACGGACGGACGGACAGATATTCAGGCAGACGGACGGACGGACGGACGGACGTTTTGAAAAAAAAACATTATTTCAGTATCAGGGAACATCAAAAAGTGTATTTCCGTTGAAATCTCGAAATCAATTTTCGGCAGCATTACATAAATTTTCCTACACGACGTATATTACTCCGTACATATGTACGTATACGGGAGAGTAAAAAATTAACTCAAGTAGACCAGTATCTTAAAATAATGGTTTGTGTTCAAAGACTGCATACGAAACCAGGCATTCCAAACTCTTTTCTAGCAGTGCTGTCTTAAAACAATGATTTTCGTTCGAAGTGTAGAACAGGCACTTCAAACTCTTTAAAAGAATGGTTTGTGTTTGAAGACCGTTTAGACCAGGTATTTAAAACCCTTTCCTAGCATCCTCCCATCCCCCCTTGGTGTTTGACCACTATACGGGACAGGCATTGAGAACTAATTTATGGTATCGACACATTTTAAAAGGATGGTTTGTGTTCAAAGACAGTGTAGAATCTGGTATTGAAAACATTTTTCTAGCATCGCTCTATTTTAAAATAATGGTTTGTGTACTAATCTTCGCTGACTTTTAAAAGAAGTGACAATGAGAAGTGGCGTAGGGCTTCAACTGATAACACTGCAATGCCTCTGACCTGGAGGTCCTTGGTTCGAGTGCCGACGATGGCAGGATTTTCGACAATAGCTTGCCAGCTAAATCGAATTATGTCGCTGTCAGAAGGAGAATTCTAGAGGCCAGCTGCTGTTATCGATAAGTTTTCCGTAGTTTCCGATCAACACCAGGCGAATGCCGGGGAAGTACTCTATCAAAAGGGCCATGGATCACGCGCGATATTTCCTTCGTCTTGAATGAATGGGACAGGAGACCTGAACGCAGACCCCGGAATAAGTTGCAAAATAAATTAAGAACATTTGTATACCGTGTGGCCCACCTAAGATGTTCCCTTCAATTTTCTCCTGAACCGTTGCAGATACTGAGATGCGGTTTTCACTAAAACTTCAATATGCAAGGGCCACATATGGTCATGCATAATGTAAATTTTATTGCATTTTTTATTGCAGAGATATTAACCCAACTTCCATTTTTTAAATTTTTTTTTCGTAATCCGTAATTCCGTTTGTGGTAATCACCATCATAAAGCTTCTGATGCAACGAAATGTGGAAGGGGTGAAACTTGCTACTCTTCAAGATGCGGAGGGCACTCGAACGACTAATGCCGGAATCTCTGGCAATGTCTCGAGAGCTGATGTGGGGATTGTTGTGAACAACTGCAAGAACGGCGGCCTGTGCTTCCTCATTCGATGCCCTTCTGCTCCGCAAACGAGTCTTTGCGTTCCAGTCGCCTCTCTGCTCAAGGCTCTTACAGATTCTCATTATAGCCATGCGCGAAGGCCGCCGTCGACCTGGATATCTTTCAGCAAACAGTAATGCACTTTTCCTTGCATTTCTGCCACATTCACCTTACACCAGAATGAGGTCCAGCTTCTCCTCGTTCATATACATCTTCCCGGATATTTCTGCACCATTTCACTGCGTTTACAAATTTCTTCTAAATCTGACTGCATTTCCTTTCTCCGTCCTTTTATTCTACCTACCTTTCTTACGTCACTTCGAGGCATCTCCAGTTTTCCAACCTTACTCGGCCGACGCAACGGAAGGGAATGGCCTCGCCGCATATCACCCGGAATTTCTCGTTCAGATTACGGAAACCAGCAGACGACATGCGTCTTGAAAACTCTTCATTTCTCGAAAATTTTGTAATGTAACATATGGTGATATGCATATTTATGAACTCGTCTCTTCACGCTAGTTATAATGAACTAAAAAAATCAATAGGGTTCCATTTAAACAATCAAAGTTGGGTCAATATCTCTGCAATAAAAAATGCTATAGAATAATATTATGCATGACCATATGTTCCCCTTGCATATAGTAGTTTTGGTGAAAACCGCATCTCAGTATCTGCAACGGTTTAGGAGAAAATTGAAGGGAATATCTTAGATGGGCCACACATTATTTTAAGAACTAAAACTACGTATACTAAGCAATATATTTCAATCATTTATTAAAATTTATTTTTATTGAAATATTTGCTGTTTTTAACTGTAGCAAAAGTAGTTGTATTTTCAATATTTTCAACGTGGTCCTTTCCGCGGGAAAGATAGATGGTCTTTTTCTAAAAATTTAGTTCAATATTTACGACGTACTTCAGATTTCACTCCTACTATCTATATCGATAGATTCGAAACTGAAGATTTTTACGTTTCTTTCTGGTCGGGCATGGATTTAAGAAAACGCTGGTGTTTTCACAAAGCATGGCAACAAGTTCTTTTTTCTACATCTGATAAGCGTTGAAAGACGAAATTATCACTAAAAAGTAAGGACGGTTCTAATAATTAAACCTCTAAAAGCTTAAACAGTAGTTCTACTAAGATAGGAAAAACTAGAGGTGCTACAGTAGCATATACTTGCTCGCATTTGAAACAGTTACGTTATACTGAAATATATACAATTGTTATAGTATATGCAGCACATTATACAGAAAAGTCAGAATAATTTGACACAAGCTTGCCTTGATTACAGAAAAGTATGCTTCCAATTTTTGAATACCGTAATCAGTTATCAAAACTTCCCAAGTAAAAGAAGTGTGTCTGTATTAAGTTAAATCTCTTATCTACCTTAAATCTATTTTCGTTTATAAGAACAGTATAGTCATCGTACGGTCAACACGACCGGCAACAATGACGAAAATTCTAAGAATTTCCACCCGCCGTGTTGCCACTTCACGAACAGACAGCACATCACACAAAGCGCGGGAAATTCAAATTTCACATTTCGATTTTTTTCCAAATATCGAAAATTTAGAGTGCACCGAAAATGGGACAACCATCACTTTCTTTACCGTTATGTACTATATACATGAAAAAATAGAAAAAAATGGAGCCGTTTTTTAGAAAAGACTTACTTAAATTTTAAAAATTGCCCGTTTCACATCAAATTACGTAAAAAATATTCATATTTTCAAAAAATTGAACATGACCTTATTTAAAAATCTGTTTTTAATGAACACATAAAATTATATTTTATAATTATAAATGTAAGGAGACGCGAAAAACTTGCATTTTCGCAATTTTCGAAAAATCAGAGAAAAAGAGACCTGCACTATTAGCTTAAGCATTCTTTATGCTATCTGAGAACAAAATTTAATCATAAAATTTGAAGCCTTTTTTATTTTGAAAATGTTCCAGGGGCTTCACGTAAAGTACCTCTCAAAATCAAAATACCCGCTCAAATTCAAGGGGCCGTGAGATCACACAGATCGATCGGGGAATATCAATTTTGGTGAAAATCTTGCGTACGGTTTAGCCGCTAGCGATGTTCACAGACAAAGGATTAAATAGGTAGACAGAAGTTAGAGGAATTAATGTACTGCATATTGGAACAATATTTATTCCCTTTTCTCGTTGCCAGGGCCCAGTAATTAGAGTTGTTCTTTCGAAAATTTGCCGTTTTTTCCGCAGCATTACAATATTTCCTCGGTACTGCGTAAGCAGTAGTGGTTTGTATTTTAAACCCGTGGGTAGTGTGCAAGAACGTCACGTGAATATTGCAAAATATTTTAGTGAAAATCCACATTCCTTTCACTATGTTAGCCTACGCGAAATCATAGTTTTATGTTGCCAATCGCTTTCTATTTGCTAGGAGTTTCTCTACACATAATGAAGCGACTGTCAACTTCGCTAGTAACAACCTGTCAGTGCTGAATGCATATTCTCACTAGTTCAGTCGGCATACAGCTGCCTTAAGTAGAATCGCTGTTGCAATGGGTCCTACATTGATTCGTGTTAGGAACTGTGAAGTTAGAATCAAGTGGACCGAAAGTGCCCTTTATATATCCAAATTGTGCCACCCTGAGATCTAAATCTCAAGCTGTAGCTTATTATATTATTTAATAATACTATTCCATATTATTATTTCAAAAGTAGAAACATAAAGAAATATAACTGCAAACGTTCTTACAATTTTGTTAATATTGATGCTACTTTTTATAAGGATGACTTTAATAAGCTAAATAATGAGGTCTGTATCAACCTAAAATAAACTGCTTTAGTTAAGGAATGTCGCAGTCATCCGCAGCCATTCCATTGCTCTCGCCTCTTTCGATTGTATCCGCGTTGATGGTTTATAACCTCACATTTCAAGCCTCACGTGGTCTACTTAAAGGTTCTAATCCACATTCCTGTTCAGGTTACGTGCTCAGGTGACTCATTAATCGATGTCAGTGCAGTGCCTCTGACCGGGAAGTCTAAAGTTCGTTAAATTAATGAAGGCTTTGTCAGTGGCCAAATCCGATATAATATTTTCTCATTCAGTGTATCTCTCACCTAGACGCAGAATGGATCGGATTGGGAAAGCTTGAAACTAAAATACAAATTAAATTAATATAAGTAAAAGTATTGAAACATGTTTGGCATTAGGGTCTTTATAAGTATAAAACAAAGTTCTGCACGTCATATAACCGCTAGTTAAATCGTTTGCACACGTACTTTGTCCAGCCGAATTTCGAATTTCATTCTAATTTTGTAAATTTTAGATTATCAAGAATAAATAAATTTATGAAATCCCATTCCTTCGAGCTTCTTATATTTGATTCTGGAATAACCATGTTGTGCACTTACCACTTCACGTTGCATAAGCAGATATTTTCCTCTTTAGGTTCAGTGACAAAATAGTCGAATCTTTCTTTACTTCAAGCGAAATTCGTTGAAAATTTGCATTTGGCTACTTTCGTTTAAGTGTTGGATTTTGCGTTCACTGCTCTTCGTGCAGTGCCCCGTATTTGTCTCGTATTGCAGCGAAGCAGTTGGGAGTGGCGCGAATTCAAAAGCGACGAGATGTAATCGCTACCGCAAGCCGATGTAGTCAAATTAAATTTTGTTGCGCACGAATTTAATATTAGATGTTATCAAACCAGCTTTGTATGTTTTTGGTCGAGTATGATTAACATGTATGTTAATTTCGAACAACAATCGACGTTTTGTTGTCGATGTCGCAGCAGTGGTTCCGAGGCAGATCTCTGCGCCTCGCAGTCCGGATGTCGCGCGTTCTCCCCCGAGCGCTGCGAGCGGCTATTTTCGCACAGACGGACACTTCGCGCATCCGGGAAGACCCCGAGGGCCACGCCCCTGCCACGCACCCGCTTCCGCTGCCTCCCCCTCCCACTCCACGCTCTCCTCTTCACCCTTCTTCCCCTTTTCGCTCTTCTTTCCCTTTGTAACGTCTCAATCCTTAGAGTCTCAGATGCGTCATCGACATCCCGTCGACTGCTTCTTCTTTTGAGAAATAATGATCTTTCTCAACAACAAAAATAACCACTTTTATGGCAAGAATTCCGTCTTACAGGTTCACAACAAAGCCTTATCAACTTCTCCAAACGCTAAGAAGTTATCGTTGCTCTTCTCTTAAGCAAATCATACATAACTGTGGAACCAAGAAGCCCTCGATCTACTTCCCACATCGAAGCGTTTTGCTTCTATAATTAGGGTCTTATAACATGATACCCAGTTGCTAGGTGAAGACAAATGACAATAATTACCCGCTACCTTACCTTTCCGCCCCACCCTTTCCTCTGCACTCAGCCCTATCCTCCCACTTCAGCCCCTTCCTCCGCACCCAACTTCGCTCTCTCCTTTTCACCCCATCTTTCCTTACCCACTCCTCTTTCTTTTCCACCCCATCCTCCGCACCCAACTCCGGTCTCTTATTGCCCCGCAGATCTCCCCACTGCATCCACCAAAATCTTCTTTGCCATGGCCTTGCCTCTCGCGTCGACTCCGTTCTCCCTACACACCCACCAGTTCCACCTGTCCAGCACTTGAGCCTTATCTCACATTCTTCCACTTCTCCCCGACCCACTCTCTCCCCACAACCGTTCCACGCCTGCCCCATCCTCATTCCACTTCAATACGTCAAATTTGCTTCCCAATGTAAGATAGTATGCCATACATACGTGTTATCAAAGCAAAGAAAGTATGGAAAGAAGGAAAAGAAACAATAAGAGCTCAGGGAATGAGTAACGGACATACGTGACATAGATCATTGCTTTGGTGGCCAACTTATTTGGTCCCTGTCGGCGCATTCGGATTCAAGAAATGTCTACTAGCATTGGATCCCCATGTGACACTTGGGCGGCCATCTATGCGACTGATGATTTGATCAAGATTGTGATTGTCAATGGTGGTCCGATGAACAAACCGACTTAGGTGGCCCAGGGCATGTATTAATGTCATTGTAGTGCGGGAACAGGCCAGGGACCGCGCGCGAACTTACACTCACTTACATTGATTACATTGCCACACATGTCGAGAGATCAGGCGGGATCTTAGAGCGTCTCCCGTCTGAGGCGATGCCGGTTGGGGAAAAACCGCTAGCCGGCGTGTTGGTTGACACTGTGTCTTGCCATCCAACGGGGGGAGATTACCGCAACCTCCCGCAATAAGACATACACTACACTTACGGGACGAATGGCCTTAGCCGTTAACTGCAAAGTTTGGTCCTCCTCGTTTGGCAACACTTCATTTCTCCCACGTTCGCTATTTGTCACTCGGCCTCTGTCCTTTGCCGCGACACCAGGATGACAAACTGAATGTTAATGTATGTATGTATATAACGTAAATAAGTGTGAATGACTCGTGAAAGTAAGAAAAAAAATAACATATAAAAAATATAACATTACCTAGTAAAAAAAGACGAAAATCTTGTTTAACTCTACTAGATAATGCTACAGCACAAGATAGCGCTTCATTTTGATTCAATTTCCATTCAAACCGATCTCTACCTGGGCTTTATTGTTCCTGACCGTTGCCGTGTGACGCAGGGTGAGGCTGAGAAGGTCAGTACAACGGCGCGCATAAGAAAGAGAAAGAGTGAGAGACCGAAAAACACAGAGAGGGACAGTGAAAGATAGAGAAAGACAGAGAGACAGGGGACAGAAGGACAGAGAGACAGACACACAGAGAGACAGAGAGAGACAGACAGAGAGAGACAGACAGAGAGAGACAGACAGACAGAGACAGAGAGACAGAGAGACAGACAGAGAGAGAGACACAGACAGACAGAGACTGACAGACAGAGACTGACAGACAGAGAAACAGACAGAGACAGACAGGCAGGCAGAGACAGACAGCGACAGAGAGACAGACAGACAGACATGCAGACAGACAGAGACAGACAGACATGCAGACAGACAGAGACAGACAGACATGCAGACAGACAGAGAGAGACAGGCAGGCAGACAGAGAGAGACTGACAGGCAGGCAGACAGAGAGAGACTGACAGGCAGACAGACAGAGAGAGACTGACAGGCAGACAGAGAGACTGACAGGCAGACAGGGAGAGAGAGAGAGAGAGAGATAGATAGATAGATAGATAGATAGATAGATAGATAGATACAGAGAGAGAGAGAAAGAAAGAAAGAAAGAAAGAGAGACTGACAGGCAGACGGAGAGAGAGAGACTGACAGGCAGACGGAGAGAGAGAGACTGACAGGCAGACAGAGAGAGAGACTGACAGGCAGACAGAGAGAGATAGAGAGAGATAGAGAGACTGACAGGCAGGCAGAGAGATAGAGACTGACAGGCAGGACAGGAGAGACTGACAGCGACAGGGAGCCATAGAGAGAAGATAAGGAGAGAGAGAGGAGAGAGAGACTGACAGAGGCAGAGAGAGAAGATGACAGGCAACATGAGAGAGAGGACTGACGGCGCAGAGAGGAGGAGACTGAACGCAACAGAAAGACTGACAGGCGACAGGAGCAATAGAGAGAGAGAAAGGAAGAGAGAGACTGACAGGCAGGCAGAGAGGAGACTGACAGGCAGACATGAAGAGAGACTGACAGGCAGGCAGAAACAGCAGAGACGGAAGGCAGGACAGAGAGAGACTACAGCGACAGGGAGCATAAGAGAGAGATAGAGAGAGGAAAGAGAGAGGGACTGACAGGCAGGCAAGAGGAGAAGAGGTGCACAGGCAGACAAGAGAGGCAGAGACTGGACAGCAGCAGAGAGAAGACTGACAGCCAGACAGAGAGAGAGGCTGACAGGACAGACAGCAGAGAGACTGCAAAGGCAGAACGAGAGAAACTGACTGCCAACAGAGAGGAGAGGCCAAGACAGAGCAGAGAGACTGACAGCACGCAGAGAAGAGACTGACAGCAGACAAGAGAGAACGACAGGCAGACAGAGAGAAGACTGACAGGCAGCAGAGAGAGAAGAGAAAGACTGACAGCAGACAAGAGCAGACTGACAGGCGCGGACAGGGACAATAGAGATAGAGAGAGCGGAAGCAGAGAGACTGACAGGCAGGCAGAGAGAAAGAGACTGACAGCAAGACAGAGAGAGAGACTGACAGCAGCAGAGAGAGAGAATGACAAGCAGACAGAAGAGAGACTGACAGCAGCAGAGAGAGAGAGAGACTGACAGCAGACAGAAGAGACTGGACAGGCGGACAGTGAGCGATAGAGAAAGATTAGAAGAAGGGGGAGGAAAAGGAAAGGGAAAGAGAGAGACTGAACAAAGCAGGCAGAGAGAGAGAGACTGACAGGCAGACAAGAGAGAAGACTAGACAGGCAGCAAAGAGAGATGAGAAGACTGACAGGCAACAGAAGAGAGACTGACAGCGACAGAGCAACTAGAGAGAAGAGAGGGGAAGAGAGAGGGATCTGACAGCAGGCAGAGAGATGAGACTGACAGCAGACAAGAGAGAGAGGAACAGCAGCAGAGAGAGAGAGAGACTGACAGCAGGCAGAAGAAGAGAGAGACTGACAGCAACAAGAGAACTTGACAGCGACAGAGCGATAGAGAGAGATTAGAGAGAGAGAGAAAGAGAGACGTACAGGCAGGCGAGAGAGAGAGATAGCGCTGACAGGCAGACAGAGCAGGGAGAGACGACAGCAGCAGAGAGAGAGAACTGACAGCAGCAGAGAGAAAGAGGCTGACAGGCAGCACAGAGAGAGGAGCTGACAGCAGACAGAGAGAAACTGACAGCACATCAGCAGAGAGACTGACAGGCAGACAGAGAGAGACTGACAGGCAGACAGAGAGAGACTGACAGGCAGACAGAGAGAGACAAACAGAGAGACAAACATAGACAAACAGAGAGAGACAAACATAGAGGGACAAACAGAAACAGAGAGAGATGGAGAGAGAGAGACTCAGAAAGTGAGATGGAGATTGAGGGGAAAAGTGACAAGGACAGATACAGACAGTGACAAACTGAGACAGGGACAGAGAGCAAGAAAGAGAGAGAGAGAGACGGAGAGAGAAGGAGGAAGATGGAAATGGAGGGAGGACAACGTCTGGCGGGTTCCGCCAGTAATGCATAAAATTGCAAATTTCAGGGATGATTTATTATTTACTTCGTTTGGCGTGTTTCTTCACTATGTGAAAAGTGTTAATTATGAATATTAAGTTATTCGGATTAATAATTGCGTTTTATCTCCTTGGATCCTACACTATGTTGCAAAGAAATGATTCGCACAGTTAACAAACGACAAACAAACGGCGCCACAGCTTTGTTTCCTGCTTAACAGAAAGAGGAGCAAGCTCACCTCATATTCTTTGTAAAAACCAACTTTGTAAAAAAAAAGTTGCAACTTATCTACTCTTCTCTATCACTTCTATTTCCCATTTCACCTTGAGCTTGCGATCAGTAGAAATCTGTTTGTTAGGTAGCACAACACGACGTTCATCTAGAAATGTTTCATCGCCTAGTTCGGAACTACGACTTGTGATCGCGAAATTTAACAAAATATATTAAATATGTACAAGCGATGGAGAACTGGTGTTTTGCCAACCTTTGGTAACCAGAAAAGCGCTAAGCAAAAGTCGAAATTACAACATGTAAGATCAGGTATGCGTTAGTATCCAATCCAAAAGTAATTTCTATTTATTTTAGTAGGTATTTCGTTTCGTTAGGTAATGTTTTTACATAATTTCACTCAGTTTAAGGGTATACTTTTGGAATTGTTTGCGTTTCCACTGCATTTATGGTATATTTTGACATTTTATTCTACGTAAAAATCTGAGGACTATATTATTTTTATTTATTTTAGGAGTTATATTATTTTTCTTGTATCTTGTAATCAAAAATATTAATGTAATAATTATTCAAAAAATCTGGTATATTGGAATACTATTTCTACAAAAATAAATTTCTGTTCCAATTTATCTTTTTTTTCTAGAAACATGTTTCTAATAATTGATCTTCAAGAAGAATGTGTTTAGTAAAATGTTTTCTAATGATCGTATTAGAGCATCTGAAGAAATATATGTAATAGTCTACGGAAGCTGAAAATTAAATAACTAATGTCTCAATAAAAGAAATATTTAATAACAATATTTTTACTTATTCTCTTGTGAATACAGAAAACCTGATTCTAGAAAAACATTTTGATTATCAATAAGGACAAGAACAGTAACAGCACAAAAGCGATGCTGAATTTTTTTAAAAATTGATTGATTGATTAATGATCCGGGTTCATTTACTGCAAAGGTCATTATTCCCATAAGTGTCGTGCATTTTATCACGGGATATGGCGGTGGTTTTCCTCTCTGGATGGCGAGATCAGGCGGCGACCTCCATCCGTTTGTGGGGATTCCCGAACCAGGTAGCTCACCATCATGGCACCGCCCCAGGTGGAACAAGCTCCCTACAAATGTGATATTGTAGTGCAGGTGTGTGGAATTTTGTGAAAGTCAAGGGTGTTGATGGGAAGTGGGAGAAAAGATCGTGCGCGATCCGTGGCCCATTCGTTAGTCATTGGCCTGGTGTTGATCGTTTAATCTATGAAAAACTACCGATTAGAGCAGCCAGTCGCTAGAATTCTCCTCCAGACAGCGGTTGTACTCGATCCAGCTTGCGAGCTAGTGTCGAAAAACCCTGGCTCAGTTAGGTCTGGACCTACCGGTCAGAGGCACTGCGCTGAGACCAGTGGATGCCCTGAGCCACCTAAGCCCATAAACTCGCGAGGGGAGCTTTCTTCGAATGCTGCGTTTGTGGCGTTTCCAAGGAAGTTGTTTCCGAGGCTGTATCCCTACCCCAAGCGATGTAGTCAAATAAAATTTTGTCCACGAATTAATATAATTAATCAAAACCACGTTTTAATTTTTCATATAATAACATGGTTATAATTTGAACAACAATCCGTTTTTTCATTCCAGCATGTATCCACAATCTCTGCCCTCGCATCCGGATGCGGCGGGCTTCTCCCCGAGCCTGCGAGCGGCTATTTCGCACCAAGACCAGACACTCGCGCAGCCGAAAACCCCTGAGGGCACGCCCCGCCACGCACCCGCTTCCCCTGCCTCCCCCTACCCACTCCACGGCTCTCCCTCTTCACCTTCTCCCCTTTCGCTCTTCTCCTTTTAACGTCTCAATCCTATAGAGTCTCAATGCGCACCGAATCCCGTTCACTGCTTCTTCTTTTGGGAGAAAATAATAGCTCTTCTCAACAAAACAAAAAATAAACCACTTTTATGCAAAGAAGTCCGTCTTAGCAGTTCACAACAAAGCCTTATCAACTTCTCAAAACCTAAGAATATCTTTGCTCTTCTCTTAAGCAAAGTCATACATAACTGCTAACCAAAGAAAGCCCCGATCTACTTCCCACATCGAAGCGTTTGCTTCTAATAAATTAGGGTCTTATAAACATAACCCAGTGCTAGTGAGACAATGACAATAATACCCGCTACCTTAAACCTTTCCGTCCAATCCTTTCTCGCACTCAGCCCATCCTTCCACTTCAGCCCCTTCCTCCGCCACCCACTTTTCGCTCTCTCCTTTTCAACCCCATCTCCTTACCACTCCTCTCTTTTCCACCCCATTCCTCCGCACCCAACTCGTCTCTTATTGCCCGCAGATCTCCCCACTGCTACCACAAAATCTTCTTGCCATGCCTTGCCTCTCGCGTCGACTCCTTCTCCTACCACACCCACCAGTTCCACCTGTCCAGCCACTTGAGCCTTATCTCACATTCTCCACTTCTCCCGACCCACTCTCTCCCCAACAACCGTTCATGCCTGCCCCATCCTCATTCCACTCAATACGTCAAATTGCTTCCCAATGGTAAATAGTATGCCATACATATTACTGTTATCAAAGCAAGAAATATGAAGAAGAAAAAAACAATAAAAAGAGCTCAGAGATCAGTAACGACATACGACATAATCATCTTGTGGCAACTTATTTGGTCCCTGTCGGCATTTGCATTCAAGAAATGTCTAACTAGCATTGGCATCCCCTGTGACACCTTGCGGCCATCTATGCGACTGATGATTGATCAAGGATTGTATTGTCAATGGTAGGTCCCGATAACAAACCGACATAGTATGGCCCAGGATGTATTAATTCCATTGTACAGGAACAGGCCAGCCGGACCGCCGCCTGCGAACTTACACTCACTTACATATATTACAAATTGCCACACATGTCGAGAGAATCAGCGGATCTAGAGCGTCTCCACGTCTGAGCGATGCCGGTTGGGAAAAAACCGCATAAGCCGGCACAGTGTCGTTGAACACTGTTCTTGCCATCCAACGGGGAATTACCGCAACCTTCCCCAATAAGGCATACACTACACTTACGGGACGAATGGCCTAGCCGTCAACTGCAAGTTTGGTTCCTCCTCGTTTGGCAACACTTCATTTCCTCCCACGTCGCTGATTTCATCGCCTCTGTCCTTCCGCGACACCAGGATGACAAACTGAATTAATGTATGTATGTATATTAACGAAATAAATGGTGAACTCGTAAATAAGAAAAAAAATAACATATAAAAATATAAACATTACTAGTAAAAAAAAAACGAAAATCTTGTTAACTCTACTAATAATGCTACAGCACAAATAACCTTCATTTTGATTCAATTTCCATTCAAACCGATCTTACCTGGCTTTATTTCTGGACCGTTGCCGGGACGCAGGGTGAAGCTGAGAAGTCAGTACAACGGGCGGCGGCATAAGAAAAGGAAAAAAGATAGAACCGAAAAACACAGAAGACAGTGAAATAGAGAAAGACAGAGAACAGGGACAGAAGGACAGAGACAACGAACACAGAGAGACAGAGAAGACAGACAGAGAGAGACAGACAGGAGAAGAAGACGACAGACAGAACACGAGAGAACAGAGACAGAACAGAGAACGACGACACAGACCAGACAAGACTGACAGACAGAGACTGACGACAGAGAAAACAGACAGAACAGACAGCAGCAGAGACAGACACGACAGAGAAACAGACAGACAGACATGAAGACAGACAAGACAAGACAACATGCAGCACAACAGAGACAGACAGAACATGGCAGACAGACAGAGAACAAGGCAGGGCAGACAGAGAGACTGACCAGCAGCAGAACAGGAGAGACTGACAGGCAGACAGACCAGAGAAGAGGACGACAGGCAGACAGGAGAGACTGAACAGCAGACAGGGAGAGAGAGAGAGAGAGAATAGATAGATAATAATAGATAGATAATAGATAGATACAGAGAGAGAGAGAAAGAAAGAAAGGAAAAAAAGAGACTACAGCAACGGAGGAGAAGACTGACAGGCAACGGGAGAGAGAGAGACTGACAGCAGCAAGAGAGAGAGACTGACAGGCAGACAGAGAGAGATAGAGAAAGAGAGATTAGAAGAGACTGACAGCAGGCAGAGAGATAGAGACTGACAGGCAGGACAGGAGAGACTGACAGCGACAGGGAGCCATAGAGAGAAGATAAGGAGAGAGAGAGGAGAGAGAGACTGACAGAGGCAGAGAGAGAAGATGACAGGCAACATGAGAGAGAGGACTGACGGCGCAGAGAGGAGGAGACTGAACGCAACAGAAAGACTGACAGGCGACAGGAGCAATAGAGAGAGAGAAAGGAAGAGAGAGACTGACAGGCAGGCAGAGAGGAGACTGACAGGCAGACATGAAGAGAGACTGACAGGCAGGCAGAAACAGCAGAGACGGAAGGCAGGACAGAGAGAGACTACAGCGACAGGGAGCATAAGAGAGAGATAGAGAGAGGAAAGAGAGAGGGACTGACAGGCAGGCAAGAGGAGAAGAGGTGCACAGGCAGACAAGAGAGGCAGAGACTGGACAGCAGCAGAGAGAAGACTGACAGCCAGACAGAGAGAGAGGCTGACAGGACAGACAGCAGAGAGACTGCAAAGGCAGAACGAGAGAAACTGACTGCCAACAGAGAGGAGAGGCCAAGACAGAGCAGAGAGACTGACAGCACGCAGAGAAGAGACTGACAGCAGACAAGAGAGAACGACAGGCAGACAGAGAGAAGACTGACAGGCAGCAGAGAGAGAAGAGAAAGACTGACAGCAGACAAGAGCAGACTGACAGGCGCGGACAGGGACAATAGAGATAGAGAGAGCGGAAGCAGAGAGACTGACAGGCAGGCAGAGAGAAAGAGACTGACAGCAAGACAGAGAGAGAGACTGACAGCAGCAGAGAGAGAGAATGACAAGCAGACAGAAGAGAGACTGACAGCAGCAGAGAGAGAGAGAGACTGACAGCAGACAGAAGAGACTGGACAGGCGGACAGTGAGCGATAGAGAAAGATTAGAAGAAGGGGGAGGAAAAGGAAAGGGAAAGAGAGAGACTGAACAAAGCAGGCAGAGAGAGAGAGACTGACAGGCAGACAAGAGAGAAGACTAGACAGGCAGCAAAGAGAGATGAGAAGACTGACAGGCAACAGAAGAGAGACTGACAGCGACAGAGCAACTAGAGAGAAGAGAGGGGAAGAGAGAGGGATCTGACAGCAGGCAGAGAGATGAGACTGACAGCAGACAAGAGAGAGAGGAACAGCAGCAGAGAGAGAGAGAGACTGACAGCAGGCAGAAGAAGAGAGAGACTGACAGCAACAAGAGAACTTGACAGCGACAGAGCGATAGAGAGAGATTAGAGAGAGAGAGAAAGAGAGACGTACAGGCAGGCGAGAGAGAGAGATAGCGCTGACAGGCAGACAGAGCAGGGAGAGACGACAGCAGCAGAGAGAGAGAACTGACAGCAGCAGAGAGAAAGAGGCTGACAGGCAGCACAGAGAGAGGAGCTGACAGCAGACAGAGAGAAACTGACAGCACATCAGCAGAGAGACTGACAGCAACAGATGAGAGAGCTACAGGCAGACCAGAGAGAGAGACTTACAGGGCAACAAGAGAGACTGACAGCAACAGAGAGAGACTGACAGCCAGACATAGAGAGACAAACAGAGATACAAACATAAGAAGAGACAAACAGAGACAAACATAGAGGGACAACAGAACAGAGAGAATGGAGAGAGAAGACTAGAAATGAGATGGAGCATGCAGGAAAGTGACAATTACAGATACAGACAGTGCACAAAACTGAGACAGGGACGAGAGCAAGAAAAAGAGAGAAGACGGAGAGAAATAGAAGATGGAAATGGAGGAGGACAACGTATCTGAGCGGGTCGCCAGTAATGCATAAAATGCAATTTCAGATGATTTATTATTACTTCGTTTGCGTGTTTCTTCACTAGTGAAAGTGTTAATAGAATATTAAGTTATTCGATTAATAATTGCGTTTTATCTCCTGATCCTTACACTATGTTGCAAAGAACATTATTCGCACAGTTAACAACGACAAACAAACGCGCCCAACAGCTTTGTTTCCTGCTTAACAGAAGAGGAGCAAGCTCACCTCATATTCCTTTGAAAACCCAACTTGTAAAAAAAAAAGTTGCAAACTATATCTACTCTCATCTATCACTTCTATATATCCCATTTCACCTTGAGCTTGCATCAGAAGCAATTCGCTTGTTTGCTAGCACAACACGACGTTCATCTTAGAAGTGTTTCACTCGCCTAGTTCGTAAACTACGACTTGTGATCGCGACAATTTAACAAAATATATTAAATATGTACAAGCCGATGGAGAACTGGTTTTAGCCAACCTTTGCGTAACCAGAAAACCTAAGCAAGTCGAAATTACAACAGAAGATCAGGTATCGTTAGTATCAATCCAAATAATTTCTATTATTTAGTAGCTATTTCGTTCGTTAGTAATGTTTTACAATAATTTCACTCAGGTTTAAGAGATATACTTTTGGAATTGTTTGCGTTCCACTGCATTATATGGTATATTTTGACATTTTTTCTACGTAAAAATCTGAAGTCTATATTATTTTTATTTATTTTAGAGTATATTATTTTTCTTGATCTTGAATCAAAATATTATGTAATAATATATTCAAAAAATCTAGCGTAATTGGAATACTATCTACAAAAATAAATTCTTTTCCAATTTATCTTTTTCTTTCTAGAAACCCCCCCCCAGTGTTCTAATAATTGATCGTCAAAGAACAATGTGTTAGGAAAATCTTTTCTAATGATCTATTTAGACATCTGAAAGAAAATATATGTAATAGTCTACGGAAGCTGAAAATATAAATTAACTAATTCTCAATAAAAAGAAATATTAATAACATATTTTTACTTATTCTCTTGTGAATACAGAAACCTGATTCTAGAAAACATTTTGATTATCAATAAGACAAGAACAGTACAGCACAAAAAGCGATCTTGCAATTTATTTTAAAATTTGATTGATGATTAATGATCCGGGTTCATTTACTGCAAAGCGTCATTTTCCCATAAGTGTCAGTGCATTTTACACCGGATATGGCGTGTTTTCCTTCGGGATGGCGAGATCAGCGGCGACCTCCCATCCGTTGTGGATTCCCCGAACCAGTAGCTCACCATCATGGCACCGCCCCAGTGAACAAGCTCCTACAAATGTGATATGTAGGCAGGTGTGTGGAATTTTGTGAAATCAAGGCTGTATTGGAAAGTGCGGAAGAAAATATCGTGCGCGATCCGTGGCCCATTCGTAGGTCATTGGCCTGTGTTGATGTTAATCTATGAAAAAACTTACCGATTAGCAGGCAAGCCAGTCGCTGAATTCTCCTCCAGACAGCGGTTTACTCGATCCAGCTTGCGAGCTAGTGTCGAAAAACCCTGGCTCACGTTTAGGTTTCTGGAACCTTTATACGTCAAGCACTCGCTGAGACCAGTGATGCCCTGAGCCACCTAAAGCCCCATTAAAACTCACCGAGGGGAGCTTCTCGAATGCTGGTTTGTGGGCGTCTTCCAAGAATGTTTCCGAGGCATCCCCTCAGGCCTGCCACTTCCTGCGAAACGTCCTGAAGCGCCTGCGGAGCGAGCGGGGCGGCGCGGTCGGTGGCGGCGCGAGGACGCCGGGGGCGTGCCAAGCGGTCCCCCCCCCGGCCGCCCGTCAAATTGAATCACGGCGGCGCGAAGGCCCGGAAGACGGCGCGCGGCGGTGGCGCGCCCAGCGCAGCAAAAAAAGCTGCAGCCGGATTCAACCATGTTGCCTCCCCCGCCCGCCGCCGCCGCAAAAAAGATTTACGACCCGCACCGCACGCGGGCGCGGCGCTGTTTGATGTCGCTTCGTCGTGTTTTCGGTTCAAAGTCGCCGGTGCCGCTGGGTTGCCTCCCCGCCCCGCCTCCGCCCCCGTCCCAGCGCCTCCCGCC
>BOPP01000241.1:490095-521346 GCA_017312745.1 Gryllus bimaculatus
TCGCCACTCGCCGACCTTCCCCGGTGACGTTGGCGCCGGTCGCCAGTACTTCAAACGGCGGGGCCTCGCAACTATGAGGGTTGGGAGGGCCCTTCATGTTTGACCTCTAAGAACATACTGATAAGCCAAGGTTTTTTACGAAAATGAGATATGTTCAACACTACACTCCCCTAATCAGTCTCTACATTAGGGTATCATAATATTAGTTATACTTGCTGAGTAATTACTGTGTAATTTGTAGTGTATTTTCGAACATAACACATGTGTATTTACGAACACCTCGTAAATTAAACAAAATCTTAAACTTAACAAGATAAATCGCATTGTCTGATGATTTCAGATACTTGACTAACATCGGATAAATTGAGTTAATCACAGGATGGCAAAGAATGTTGCTCTCCTTCAACAATCAATTTTCAAGTCGAAACGTTTTAATCGTATTCAAAAGGGTCAAAGATAATACTATAATAATAATCGTTATATATTATTTCTAAACTATAGGCAATCTACTTTAATTGAGTTTAAATGAAATATTTCCCTTCAACAAAATATCTTTCCCGGGGAGCGGTGTACTATATTCCCCTGAATAACCCCCCTGTTTAATTGCCCTCATTTGTCTTGCCTTACGCAAGTATTCCTGTGACTCAGCCACTTGATCGATGTCACCGGTTGGTTACCCTCGAGGACGCTGAGGAAGACACCCTTCTAATGCCTCTTTCGTCTCGCGACGTATCGCCCAGGCTCCATTCCTCACTTCATTTCACGCGCATTTACATAGATGGAGGGTAGAGCTAGAGGGAGGATGAATGACTTTCAACTCGATTCCCTTATGTCTCATTGTCGTATTTAGCCATTATATGTCGCGTATAGGGCGATTGGCATCGGCGCCTTTCTATTCCGGGGTTTCCAGTCGGTCATCCAACCAGGAACACACAATGTCTCGAATTCGCTTCGCGACCGTGGATTTTCACTAGAACCATCCCAGCTTTCGAGCCCTGTATGACCGAGGGAAACTACGAAAACCCCGGTCAGGATGGCCGACAAGGGAATTGAACCCGGGCCTCCGGAATGCGAAGTCAGCGCGATACGCCCGTTAGCCACTTAGCTCGGTTTACGTCTCTTGCGTTTAGTCAACTCATGACTCCCCAAGTCCATAACGTGTACAGGCTTGCGTGGCTCAGGGCATCATCTGATGTCTCTGCAATGCCTCTGACCGGGAGGGGGTTCAAGGGTTCAACAATGTTATAACTGTCAAATGTAATGTAATATTGTATATAATGACATGTAATATTATTACATGACTTATCTCATGGTTACAGAGAGTGAATTAAGAATGTATTCGCTATGTTTGATCTCCTTTGTGACAATAAGAATTGAAGGGGCTAATCATACGTAAATAATGTTTTATTCGTAACATTATACTTTTATACCGTCTTAACGCGAGAAAACGAACCTAAAAGCTCTTCTTAACGGCTGGCGACCGTTAACGGTTTTAACGGTTGCTGTCCTTTGAAAACAATATAGACAAATGAGATTTAGGTAAAGACATGACTTCTATTCCGTGATTCTGGGCGCCTGAAGGGCTGTAGTCATTAGTTCGTAGGTGTAGTGCATGTTTTATGTAGCAATGTTCTTTCCCCACTGAATGAACGGTTATCGGTGAATCAATAATTATGTGATTACTCAATGAACGTATTACGTAAATCAAATGCTGAAGTGGTTTAACCACCCTGGAATCTCCCACTAGCGAGACACCACCCCAACCGGGACAATATCTAAGCTTCCGACTTGTGTGATAGTAAAGTGAATGTGAATGTCACTGTGTGTAAGTAAAGACTGAGGAAAGGTCAAGGAAGTAGAAGGAAAGATCGCGCGTGGTCAGTGACCCGTTAATGACCTTGAAAATCACGAAAGGGATCCTGCATATTGAAGTATTCTACATGGCTCTCAAAATTGACCGTACACTATGTAAGAAAATACAAACTGGCATAGAAAAAATATTTATTGCTGAATTATGAGGTAATATGAATGAGAAAATAAATACAAGTATTAATGTAAATCTTCTTCTCCCATACATTACAAAAATATCTTCAAATAAGTGAAAAATGTATAATAAATAAAACTTCTCCTAATGCATATGCAATTCACCACAAAAATGAACGTACACTGGCACAGGTCTTCCTGTTGCAATCACCCACGGAGTCATTTTAACGAGGGTATGTGAAGATGTGATTGAAAGTATTTCTCTCATCTTGTTCGTAGAGCATCGGAATTCCGAATATACCTCTTTTATTAATTAATATGCCACCGAACTTGAATTGGTGTACCATACCTCGAATAATTGAATGAGGTCTTCCCACTGTCTTCTCAATACCTCGACGTGAACTTCACCTCATGGTTAAATTTACAAAAAGTCTTCATTCTTCCAAAATCAGTTCCCATCTCAGGGCATTTTCAATTCGATGATGCTCCCTGTAAATCTGACCATCAACTAATGTGTTTGTCACAACTTTGTGTCCAAGAAAACATTTCAACGCGCACATTTCAAAGCGCACTTGTGGTGGTGTACGTAATATTTTTCTGCAACGATTATTTGAATGTATCACACAAAATATTTAATTTTACACCTAATAAAGCATTTTTCTTATGTCAAATTGCACTAGCCCTTTCAGAAATCCTTAAATATCAAAATTAAGTATTTTATTTCCAGAAATATTCATATGAGAAGAATTATGGTATCATTAGAAGTGTACAGTGAACGTGTACGTTCAATTGTGAAAGCCACAGTATTTTCGTTAATAATACGCACAATCTCTGATATTCCTCGTTTTAACCAGAAAATTTCCTTATTGCGGTATATTGTGCAGAGGCTCTCCAAGCCTTTCTCATCTGTAATTAATTGTATCATGAAAATTGTAATTGCATTCTGCTTATGGAATGCTTTATTTATTTACTATTTACTAAAATACGTCAAAAGTTCAACAGACAAAGGACCCCAAAAAGTAATGGTTCTTGTTGTTAGACTATGGACCCTATGGCTATGGATCTCCTGCAGGACTCTTTGGTTTCTCTGGGCGCCCCTGCTATAAACAGAGATTCGAGCAACGGAGATTTCACGTGCCTCTGGATTAGGGATGCGATATTGTTGTCGATGTTTCAAACATTTTTTAAAATAAAAATCGATATTTTCAATATTGATATTTAATAGTAGATGTTTTTGCCGTTATGTGCTCGATATTTTTACGTTTGCGATGTTTTGTTTACGAATTATTCTCATAATGAAAATTTTGTAAATTTAATATATGAAATAATAACTGATGTCAGTTTATGTGTTCAAACCAAGCGAACGCTGTTCGTATTATCTTCACAAAGCGTCCTTTATTCTTATTAGTTTTAACTTCGTTTTCAGTTAAATGTTAATGATAACTTAATCACGGCCACTGTCAAATTAAATTTTGATGCGCCCGAATTTCCTGTCAGAGGTTACTCAACCAGTTTTAAAACATCACTGCTTTTTGGTCGATGTATCAATGGTTTAATTTTTGACGCCGAAGTTATCTCGTGGATGTGGGAGCGCGCGCGTCGGGCGGGCTGGTTGGCCGCGCGCGCCGCCAGAGCGCAGCGAGACGTGCGGGCGCGTTGTTGCCGGGGTCGCCGCATGGCCGCGGGCGCCGCCGTCATGGCGGCGCGCGCACCTTCCCATGCCGCGCAGGTGAGCGGCGCCGAGGGGCGCGGCCGTTCGCCCTCCGCCCCGCCAATGGCGCGCGCCCGCCACGCTCGCCACCTGGAGGCCGCGCTCACTGGCCGCGCCGCTACGCAGCGGCGTCAAATACCACAGAGATAATCAGGTGCGGATCCACGGGGCGGGGAAAATCTCCTCCCCACCCCCTATTTTTTTCTGTAACTACTAATTTTCACTTGTAGTACACAAAATATCGTTTCGCACTCATTTTAACTTTGAAGCAAAAATATTTGCGGATAATCATTGAAACGAATAAAATTTTACAAAACCTCTAATGAGACATTCGATCAAAACATTTTTAATTTCCCCTCCCAAAATTTGTTTCTGGATCCGCCCCTGAGATAATACAGGACGCTTTGAACCTTTCTCATAGTTTTAATGAGAGACAACTGCTCACTAACGAACCTGGTGATGAGACAAGGAAAATCAAATTTCAATACATAATACACTAACTTTCGAAACATTGCGCGAAACTCAGGTCAACAAAATCGTAAGTAAACTAATGTGTTTCTACATTATATATTTCGTACTTGATATCGCAATGTGTGGGGTCACTAGTGTCGCTAGCTTCAAGTGTCTCCTGTCTCCCATCGTCTCTGGCGGATCCAAGGGAGGGGGGCATGACATCCCCCAAGGCCTAGAGTTTTCGTTTATCTTCCTTTATTTCGCAAAATTGGTTTACATATATATTTATGTCTGAATTAAATAATTGTTTAAAATATAATATATTATAGTACCACATCTACAGTGCATAAATAATATACTATACAATAGCAAATATGTATATTATTTAACAAAAATCTACGTTGCTAAATGATGGGCTGAATCCACCCCTGCATATCGCCGAGTGCCGTGTATTGTCTCTGTAGTATTTGGTGAAGCTGTGGGGCGGCCGACATGATCGGTGAGATATGCGGGAAGCCCAGCTCGTCTTAATAGGGAGGTTTCGCAGCCTAAGTGGGCAGCAATCGACTGCAATCTCCATCTTCTGCGCATGCGCAGATGCACAAAAGTGCATCTTTGCACATCTTGCAAAACTTGCACTGCACATGAGCAGAAGAACGGTAGCGCTTTCGACTAGTTTAACGTTCGAGAACCCCAAATGATCTTTGTCCTCGGCTCCCTCATCTTCTTGGTCTTCATTCTCTTTTCGTCTTCATCCTCCTCTTCGTGTTCCTTTCCTTCTCCCTCCTCTTCTTCTGCCTCTTCTTTTTCCTCGTCATTTTTCTCTTCTTCTTCATCCTCTTCTTCATTTCTCTTGTTCCGCTTCATATTCTTCCTCTATCTCATTTTCTTTATCCTCTTCTTCCTCTTCCGACTCTTCTTCATCGTCGTATGACGCTACAACTCAATATTGGAGTCTGCCTTGACACCCACATACTCGCTTCTTGTCTGTATGTATAGACCTTGGGAAAGGGCCAAACGTTCTTTGGAGAACGATCACATCACTTTTCCGATGTGGAGATGAAAGGTCGAGCATGGCACGTGTATTGATTTGCAAAACACCAATTAGACATCCGATTAGATCAGCTGACCTCTGGATTTCATTCACGCGTGGGTGATATCATCCACGTTGAGGTTCACATCCATCCGAGTTAAGACCAGTGATAGATAGATAGATAGATAGATAGATAGATAGATAGATAGATAGGTACATAGATACATAGATATAAAGATAGGTATATAGGTATATGGATAGTTACATAGATAGATTGATAGTGCCTTTAGGAGGGCGTCTTGACAACAAAGAAGGGAACTAGAGCTGAGACAGTAAACTCATATGATGTTAACAAGATCATTTTTGACTGGATAATGCCTACATACATTATAAGGATCGAAGGAACTTTAAACGCGGCGCGACGAGCAGCATTCGGCAGCAATATCGCGCACAGAGTGTGCGCTAAATTCCTCTAATGCCACATCCTCTTGATCCGCCTTTGTTTGACCAGATGGCCCTTTTTAGAAAAGCGGTGAAATAATAACAATATGCTGAAATATAATAATCACAAGAATCATAATGTCGCTGCATTGTGATATGAGAACAAGTGTAATCTCTGTGGGGATGGTGGATTTCTCTCTTCCGCAGTTCCTGCAAGAAACTGCGTTCTTTCTTAAGAACGTAGGCAATTTCGCAACCCAACTATGAAATCTGTTCTGCTCTAGAAGTTGGAAGAAAACGAACCAAATACGTCTACTCGTGATGCACTCGCGGAAAAAATTATCTTCCGCGTGTACGCGTGACGTCGTCCCTAAGTCGGGCGCTGTACGAGAACGGTCGGTTACGTTTGTCTTCCTGCATCTCTGGACGCCTTCACAAACCGCTGCTACAGAAGCAACATCGCATTGAACTACGCGATCTAAACTCCAATACCGTACTCGTTTATTTGTAAACAAAGGTCTCGATAAGGCGCCACCCCCTCAAAGTTAGGGCAAGTTAATCTTACCAACAACAACGATTTTAATTAGTACTTGGTTACAAGAATGAGCCCGCAAGTAACAACAAACACGATGGAATTAATTTATCATGACGGCCGGGGCACGCTCCCTTCATTACTGGAGACAGATCTGTGTCAGCCAGCTGCGCCGCGCCGATCGACGAACCCCCGCTGCTTCCGGGAAGCAGCTCGCGGAGGGGGGGGACATTCGGTTCAATGGGATAATCTTGAACGTTATGTCACGGCTGTATTTACGGCGGTGTCAGTGAACCACGTCCGAGACGCTGTTGCGCCAGGGCGCCAGGATGAAGATGTTATTGATTGGCTTGTGGGCGTTCATGATTCGGTTTCTTACGTCTTGAAGTAAATGAATTCAATATCAGTTCGGTGCGAGGTAAGAACACCCAGGGAAAATAAGAGGCCTGTGGTAGTAGATCAATGGGGCAACTTATTTCAAAGCACATCTCGCTTTCTTCCCTACTTATATTTTATTACTAACATATTATTTATACATTTATGTTAACTACAGTTACAAATATGTAATTTGTATATTAATTAGTACTTATATGTTAACAATAAACATTCTCTGATTTTCTAAAAAAATTCAAAGAAATATATTTAACAGTGCACTTGAAAATACTTATTGTTAAATGTGGTCAAATTAGTTGTTATTTATGTATTAATAATATATTGATGATCAATATTCCGCACTTATATGTGAGGTATCTAGTGTATAATTTCCTCAAAACGGTTTTCTCTTTCTTTCTTCTATTCAATGCTAAGCATCAAAAAATGGTTTACATGATCTTCACCAGTACGCGAACATAATCAATTTCTAAGTAGTTTTAATTTGCAGAATACTTGATCTTCTGATTTCGCAAATGTTACTTTAAGACTACGCACGTTATAAGTTGTATGTATCGTACGTCATACGTTACATGCGATGTATAGGAGGCATGCCGATAATACATTTCGATCCGATAGTGCAAAAATCCAGAATGAAGATCACGTGAGAGGTTTGTGGATTAATTGTAGTGAATTGTGGAGATTGTACAGACGTTTCGACTGCATTCATAACATTATTTGCGATAGACATATATTTTGGCGCCTGTTAAGTCGGAGCCTAGGCCATGTTTCCCCAACTTCCCTCTCCCAAATTTCTCCGGACTCCACTAGTTACTAACAGAAAACACTACTCAAGGCAACACTGTGCCTCTAAACTTCACAGCTTCTATGAGGTCACAAACTACTTCTAATTGGTTTGTGGTACTAATGGCCGATGCATGGTCTTAAAGAAAGCATATTAAAATGTAACATGGACTGATGGACATGGATTGGTCTCAAGTGTGACAACGACAATGACTACTACAATAATTACGAAAGAATGAACAAACTCAATCAAATGACTGGGAGAGGTGGCTCAGGGTATGAACTGATCAGAGGATCAGAGGATTAACTATCACTGCAGTGCCTCTAATCGGGAGATCCGAAGGTTCGAGCCCCAACGGTGGCAGGATGTTTGACACTAGCTGCCTGAAGGAGAATTCAGCGGCAGGCTGCTGTGATCGGTAGTTTTCCGTGGTTTCTCCGATCAACACCAATCGTTTGCCGGAGTAGTACCCTAACTGACGGGTGACTAACTTTACACGATTTTTCTTTCCTCTTCCCTGTCCAATCTTCACCCTTACTTACATGCACTGCACTACCACCAATGCCGGAATACCAATCGTGAGCTCAGAGCAGGGACGGTGCCCCACTGGGGAAAGACACCTAGTTGGGGAAAACGCTGGCCGACGGGAAGGTCGGCACCAGAGCTCACCATTCAGAGGGAAAAGATCACTGCCAACTCCCGAAGAAAAGCATGCGCTACGTGTATGGGACACATTACCTTAACAGTTGGCACGCCCGGAATCAATAATCATGCAATAGAAAAGACGAAATGACCTTACCCGCTTACAACATCATCCCATGCTACATGAGCATTCCCTGTCGTGCGTCCGTTATTGCAGCCAAAATTCCCAGCGGCGAGGGGCCGCCCCGACACGCTGCTTCATTCATTGATTAGTGATTCCGGGTGTGTCAATAGCCACGGTAATCAGTTCCGTAAGTGTTGTGCATTTTTTCCTCGGCAGGTGGGGGTGATTTCTTCCCGTTGGATGGCGAGATCCGGCGCCAACCTACCGTGCGTCGGCTAGCGGTGTTTTCCCCAACAATGCATCTCCCTCCAGCAGAGCACCGTTCCAGACGAGTCACGATCTATGCTCAAATATTCATATGCGGTAGTGTAGTGCATTTTAGTGTAAGTGTGTGTGCAGAGGGCAAGGAAGGAGGGTGAGTGAAAGGGTGTGAGGAGAGGGCAAGGAAGAGGAAAGGAAGATCGCGAGCGGTCCGTGACCCACTTGTTTGAGAACTGGCATTCGCCTGGTGTTGATCGGAGAAACCACGGGAAACTGCCGATTGGAGCATCCCAACTGACAGCTAATGTGTAAGATCCTGCCCCCGCCGGGTCTCGTACCTAGGACCTCCCGGTCAGAGCCTTGCGTTGACATCGGTGCCTGCCCTGAGCCACCTCCCCCGCTCGCTGGCGCGGGCCCTAAGGGCGCGCGGGGTCAGCGCGGGCGTCGCCGGGCGTCGCCGGGGGTCCCGCAGGGTCTCAGAGGGGGGCGGCGCCCGCGTCGGCCGCTCAAAGGCGGCCAGTGTGCGCTCCCGGGAACAGATCCCATCTCCCCGCCAGCGCCGGCCCGCCCTCCCCACCCAGCCCTCCGCCGGCGGCCCGATGAAAGCGCCGCCTTTTTGCCCTCGTCGTCGGCGGCGGCGCGGCGGCGGCTGCAGTGGGGCTCCTGCCGCTCGTTGCCGCACGAAGTATCAAGATGATATGACTGGACGCGACTGGTGGATGGCTTCGCGATTGGACAGCCTGCCGGATTCCCTTCCACAAATATTTCGTTTAGGAAATGGTTGATTCGGCGCAGTGGTTGAGTAGCTTTTCAATTGTCGATTGAATAATATAATACTGGTCATTTGTATACGTAATAGGTATAGATGTTTGGGAAAGTACCAGGAAGATGTATCAGACGGTGTTTGTCTCATGATTTTGCCATCGCTGCTTTGTATTGGGCAGTGGTTAAGAAGGAGACATAACTTTCATGGACAAATTATAGGAAATGGTTGTTACGTAGCTACAACTGCTGAGATGGATTTGTGATTATCAGTTTGTGGTAGCAGGTTTAATCTAAATTGCTTTGAAAATATTATGAAATAGTTGATTGAATCCATTTTTTGCCATTGTCGGCCTATGTCTCTTTTGTAATATTATGGCCATTTTGCCTTTGGCGGCGGCGGTTGCCATGGTGGTGCTCTTACTCGCTCATTGGACAAAATATCAAGATATTACTAGCCGCGACTAGTCGAGGGCATTGTGATTGCTGGAGTGCTTTAGGCAAAGGCAACTCTCACCTAGATTGCATTGTCCAAAAAGAGAAAATGATACATCGTAATTGTTGAGATGTTTTTTAATTGTCGGCTTATGGAAGTTGACCTTAAGACTCTGCAATAACTGCAAGTGGTGTACTTGCAATGACCAGTAAGTGGTCAGAATATCAGGAAGAAATGACTAGCCACGGTTGCTGGATGTTTGATTCACTTCGATTGAAAGGATTAAGGAAAAATGTGAAAATTCTAATTCTTCACATCAAAAGTATGTAGGATCCTAGAATATCCCCCAGAAAACCAAACAATAAAATCTACCAACATTTGTGTTCTTAGAGGTACTATGAGTAAGAGCGGGATATGAATACTCTGACTGAGAATATCGGAATTTATGTAAAATGTATATTTCCTTCTTGTAGCAAAACTTGCAAAAATGGGAATTAGCAATATGTAGTCACGATCCCTCCAATTATTGAGTTGCTTTGTAATTTTTCTTTGCTTATTTCACTCTTCGTACAGCTTGCAGTGGCTAGAGGTAGGTTGTCCTAACAAATTACCTGGAAAATATGACTATCCGCTATCTTTGAGTGGCTTTGCGATTGTAGGTTTTCTTTTCGCAATTGTAATTTTCACCTATATCTCGTGTTGAACATAGTTAATTGATTTCCGTATTTGTTAATAAAATGAATATTCTTACAATTCAAATGAGGCTACGTTTGACATACAGTACTTCAACTTACCTCGGTACTTCTTGGTTTTTATACTGCCGTATTTTGAGACAGATACTAGACATGAAACCTAACGACAAGTACTGGACGTAAAACTTCTCAATTTAGGGAGACTATTAATTGTTAAGATAATTCAATATAAAACAGCTAGCTGAACTACCCTGCATTGTCCGTGTTTATTATAGATAATACCACGAGTGTTTGGAAATTGTCGATAAATTCCCGACTCAGAAGCGAAAAGGGGATTTATCTGGGAATTTCCAAAGCACGAGTGGTATTTAATAGGACGAGTGAAATTATGTCCAACAGAGTTCCAAATATTGAAAATAACTGAAAGCGATTAAAATCAAAGAGGTCATGTTACTGTACATACGCAGTTTATGGGCCATCGACGTAACGATTGATGTATACCGCCTCCTGAATTAGATGAGTCGCAGTTTATGAATGGCCAGTAGGTAGAAGCGGTAAGAAAAATCGGATAGAAAAAGCGATTAACTTTTTGAGATACACCGACCTGATTGGGGCATTTTGTATGAACAGTTTAACACCGTTGGTTTTAATTCCACAGGGGAAATAGTACTAGTAATCTGTTAGGGAAAAAAATAATTCACGCTACCCCCCAATTCTGTACTTGGTGTAAAATAAAAGTAATTTTATTTCAAACTAACTCCGCTGCTCCCCATATAACCTTCCCCCTTCCCCTGCCTCGCTCCGATCCGCACCGCTTCTGCCTCTCCGCCCCCGCTCCTCCTCTCCCTCCTGGGCCAATCTGCTCCGCTTCACACCGCCGCGCTCCGCCTCGCCTCACCCCAAACGCCTGGGCTCCCGCATGCCCCGTCCCGCCCGCCCCTACCTCGTCATGCATCGCATTGCCGTGGGGACAGGCTTTAGGCCACCTTCCATTCTAAAGGAACAAAAAGCTTACAAAAACATATTCCTGAAATTGAGGAACCTGTAATTTACTTGAGAATCCCATGTAAAAGTAGTTTTTGATGAACTTCATCTATTTTCCTAAAAAAGAACAGCAAAAAATTGAATGGTATGTATGGGGGAGAAATTTGCACCCGTTTTCTAGAGTTTCAGAATCCCTATTCCACCTTTTCTCTGCAGTACATAGTTGAATATATGAGAAATCAAGCGTGGTTAACAAGTTTTGAAAACTACAAATTTTCAAACAAAACCTCCACCCTCGTCTCTACTACTTCCACGACTATCAAAAGGAGAATTCACAAATCGTGCGCATAGTTTAACTCCATTCATGTCCAGATGCAAAACAAGGGGCAATCTCAGCATTGTCTCAGTAGACCAGATTTTAAGTCCTAGCGCTAAAAGTGATGCGATGCTCAAATATTCAGATGAATGCCACAAAGAAAAAAATTGTATTTTCGTATAACCAGGTACAACTGAACTTAACGAAACTTACAACTACATAATTAGGTGATTTGTATACTTCGGTTAAAGTAATAGGGAATTTTGTAAGGCTGTCAAAAGGAGTGTACGTATCTCGGGAAAGAAGTGATTTAATTTTGTTCGGAGGATTGCGCCAATCTACCCATCGACCTCGCGTCACATTTCCTACCCGCAAATTAATTTCTCGCCTTTACTACTCTTATCATAAATAACTGATATGTCCTAGGCGTTATGACTCTACTGCATTCACAAGTTATGATGTGTGTCATTCACGAAAAGGCAGAGAATAAAGAGATTCATCGCAGAAATACCCGAGAAGTTAATGGCTTCCCTCATGTGCACGAGAAAAAATGTTCGTGTAAGAAGTGAATAAATACAGAAGTCCAAATGATACGCTTCTAGAAAAGGATAGTCGGCTCCAATATATTTATTAATAAAATATTTAAATTAGGCGATGGCGGCTATTTTTTCAGAAGAAGGTGCGGAATAAATGAAAGAAAGAACAATGTGGTTTAGTTTCTTATTGTGAATTAAGAATTTAGCTACTATTCTTACTTGATATCAGCCATTCCAGCAGTGGTTGATACAGGCCATCAGGGGTAGTGTTGAATTTTGTTAGGGATCGATAGTGTCCAATGTATAAATTGGTGGTCGACGCTACGAAAACAATTAATTTTCTGATCACTGAATACTCATTAAATTATTGTAAGTCGATTTGTTCTAATTATAGGAGAATTCAATTATAAAACCATATTCATTAAAAAGATAAAGGTCTGTTATATCGTCTGCAAGTATTCCAAGAGCGAATATTTATATTTTTGCCTAAAATAATGCGATGCAGAAACTTTACTTCTGAACGGGCATTATCAATTCCTACAATTAAAGCAGGTGCGGGTGAAGATAATCGTAGCCTGCATGAACTTTAAAAGCATGCAGAATTGTCATCCATCTTTCGCACGTTTTTATTTTTACTGAAATGATTTTTTAATTTATAGGAAAACTAATTGTGGGTAATTTTCTCCAGTGCAGGTTTTGTTGTTAAATGTTGCATATTATAATGTCATTTGTTTTAACGTTTATATTTTTAAAATATTGATTACTTTGTGAATAAGATTTCACTTTTGCTTTTTAGTAGAATATTTTATGTGGATTAATGTACAACTTTATTACTTTGAGCTGGTAAAGTTAATTTATGTGAGGAATCGCCTGTTTTAATAATTTTGCAAAATCGGCATGTGACCAAACATGTTTTGAAAAATACTTGTCAACCATTCCTTAGCTTTTTTATAAAGAAGGACATGAATATTTTGATAGGCAAGGATCTTGGAATTTGGTAAGGAGGGGGCACAAAGGAGGACAAGTGTTATTTTATTGAAATCTTTATTTGCTGTTTTTGTAAAATACTTCACATAATATATAAATATTCAAATAACAGTTAATGTTGTAATTAATTTCATATAATTATCAGTGTATTAATAGTTAGAGAGGGGAAACGCATATTTTTTTCATTTGAAGACAAACGATGGGCAGTCAAATTCTCTACAATTTTGTCTTCCTGCTTGAATAAACGTCTTCATTGCCAAGATACAATTCGTCACAAGTTTGACCCTTTAGAGGAGAAACTGTACTGTAGTGCGTAGTGACGTCGGCGCCATCAGGAATAGACTGGGAGTCGCCGCGTCGCGCCGCCTGGCGTCTTTCGGCGGCGCCTGCGCTTCCTGGAAGACAATGTCGCGGGATCGAGCTCCCTCCGGCTCAAGCTTCTTCCGGTGGTTCCACCGGCGCCGAACTGTTTCGTCGACTCTAGCGCCATCTCTGAACACTTTGCAGAACTTGGAGAGGCTGTGACGGCTGGAGCGCGGTTGATTCAAACGGCTTCAAGTGGATGAAATATAGAGCCCTATTATATGCTATGCGAAAACTTGTAATATTTTTAGAATTTTATCCACAGATGTTATCAGAGTCATATTCTATCCCGGAGAGAGATAAGCGTGAGTCATTAGTCATGATTGGGATTAGCTTTTCGGCTGTGTCTTGGAAAGGCAAGATTGGTAAGCCTTGAATTATACATTATGAGGTGATAGAATAATAATGAAAAGTGATCAATTTTGAGCCATCCAGGCATTCGGCTCTTATACTTGAATGAGAAGAAACCGCAATAAGGATTGGTCGGCCAGGGGAAAAATCGAACCGGCCTCCCGACTGCGAAGTCATCGCGGCTCGCGTGGTTTTTTTATTAATTATTATTATTTATTATTATTATTATTATTATTATTATTATTATTATTATTATTATTATTATTATTGCACATTTCACTGTTACTGAAAAGATGTAATAGATGTCACACTGGTATTATTTATTAAAATATGACCAGATAATTATTTAATCATATTATAATAAATTCTAGATCAATAAACAATATTTATAGCTATAATAGACCCGACGAACTAACGAACGTGTATGTGTACAATATGGAAAGACAAATATATTTACATTGATGACCGTACAACCTACAAATTTCCGTTACTTCACAGAAATGTCCCGGTCAAAGAGTAAAACACATTTCTGGAGACTGACGGCAGTACTCTTTTAATTTTCAGTATTTCTAGTGAATTCTTTAAGGTCTTCCGAATTGTTCCCCTTGATAAAAGAACCACAGGGAAACTTTTTGTCTTCAGAATGTTAATTATGATGAACTTATTTCTCGAATACAATTAGATATAATTTGTTTACACATTGCTACCATTATCTCTAAAAAGCAAACTGCTCAGTATACTAATAATGATGATGATGATAATGATAATGATAATAATAATGTAATAATAATAATAATAATAATAATAATAATAATAATAATAATAATTTTTGAGTACAGTATGCGCCACTTTGCAAATGGCCATATTCGGTTTCACTCAAAACTATGAATTCTAGATGTACAAAATAAGTGTGAGCTGAACAGAAATACATTTTGGGAAATTGCGGCTAGCTGAAGTTGTCGATATGTTTCTTCGCCTCCCAGGGACGCACTTTTTGTTGCTTGGAGACTGACGCGGCCACGGGATGCGCTCACTTTCCCAAAGGCGCCGCCCTGCGCTCATTATGCCCTCTCCGCCCCGCTGCTACGTCGCTCGGGCCCCGCCACCCCGCCCCCTCGCGCCCAGGCCGCGTGATTTGTGGGCTCGCTTCACTCCATTCTTCGTCGTACGGGCGGTGGAAAGACGTCGCCACGCTGTCATTATGCCCGCCCGCCCAGCTGCCCGTCCGGCCCTTCCTTTCGCACAACGACCCGCCCCCCCCGTCCCCCGTTGCTCGCCCGCCCGTTCGCCGCCCGTTCGCCCGCCCGTTCGCCGCCCGTTCCTCGCATCCGTTCCCTGCCGTTCGCGCCCCCGTTCGCAGCCGCACGTTCGCCCGCCCGTTCGCCCGCCCGTTCGCCTCCGCCCCCCGTTCGCTAGCCGCCCGACCCAGTTGGCCCGCCCAACAAACCGTTTCGCTACCGCCCACCCGTTCGCCCAAGCCCACCCGTTCGGCCGCCCCGTTGCCGCCACCCGTTCGCCAACACCGTTCGCGCCCGCGCACCCGTTTTTCGCCACGCCCGTTCGCACCGCCCGTTCGCCCGCCCGTTCGCTCCGCCGTTCGCAGCGCCGTCTGCGCGCCGTTCGGACCACTTACATTTAGAAATATGCAAGTAATATGTTTAATAACGATTATTATTAAATCTTAGTCTTATTAATTTATATGATTGCTTACATTACATGCAACATTTATATATATAATATTATTAAATTGCATACATTTTATATATTACTGTTCTGGTGCTTAGAAACTACATTCCCGTCAATCGATGGAGATGCAACCTCCAGTTGGTCTGGGCACCAGCCGCCACTGCACTCAATAAGAAAATAATGTCAACTTCAGCCCAGAGAGAAGTACAATTGAAAATTCAAATTTGATCCGCAAAGTTTGATTTCATTGGGCGATTCTTATATGATTTTCTTATGAAAAGTAAGAGATAATATAAAAAAATGTTTTCGCGTTTTTTTTCTGTCAGGACATTAATGGAACTAGGACAACAACCGTTTCACATTTCCTGTTTACACACTCATAACCTACTAATAATGGTACTGATTTGGCTTTCTTTTTTTCAAATTTAGTAATCATGGGAGAATTACAGAAAATCAGTTGAATTTACCACTTTTTTTCGTTATAATGTAAGCGCTGGCAGAGAACCCAATGCAAAATCAGAAACGTGACATATATTCTTTCTCATCTCGTGCAGCAATGCACCAGTTGCGAACGCCCGTCTAATGACAAGGCAAACAAGTATGCCACTTGTCCTTATGTTTTATTAAATAGTTATGGTACTACAATGCACAGTTGAATTTAAGGTGTATATTGTTTTTTGTTTGTTTTAATCATTTAGCCACTTTGCATTGTGTATTAGAAACACTGAGTTAACGCCTCAACAGTACTATTTTAAGTACGTTTCAAATCTTTTTTGATATATAATACTCAATTCTCAATAATAATTTTCAAAGGGGTTAGGTATTCTAATGCGTATTGTAGAAATATATGTGTATTGAAAACGGCCAACAATATGATTTTTTTCTTCTTCATAAAATTTCATGTAACACACAACTAAAGAATCATTAGATTTTCTCCACAGTCTGGTATAAGACTTCAAGCTGAAACCGTTGACAAGTGTAAAATGCGCTGATAATAAATAACTTTAATTAATAACTATCCTTCAGCTCCGTTCAAAACACCGCTTAATGAACTTCCCAAGACATTCACTGGTGTGTTCTGTTTGTCTCACCCTCTTACGGGTCTTTGAACCCAGCCGCGTCCGACAAAAAACGGAAGGCAGAGGCGCCGGTGGCTGCGTCGTCGGCCTCTCAAAGCGCCGCTTCGTTAGCGGAAGTCCATAGCCCTACCCCCCCTCCCGGCGGCAAAGCCCTTCAGGCCCTTATTAACGCCACTCGTTATTCTTCTTTTCCTGCTACATCCGATTGCTACTTAGGCGGCAGACTGCAAAGGAATCGCTGATATCACAAACGACTTGTATATTATTATCATTATTATTATTATTATTATTATTATTATTATTATTATTATTAGTATTAGTATTATTATATACTGCTTTTCTCGTATTAGTGTTAGTGTGTCGTATTAGTGACGAAGATTGTCTTACATATAATAATTATTTCGGATTCAAATTTCAGGGTCCGCAACATCAGCTAGAATGATTGTGGAATATCTATTTAGGAAAGATGGGTTGAACGGTTTATGCGTTAGCGTTGTGCACAGACGGACCGACAGACACGTATTGCCGTCAATCGATTTTTCGGTATGAAGGTTCCCCAAAAAATGAATTCTGGCTACACCACGAGTAAGATGTCTTTTTTACTTTCTCGCCTCACGAATTCTTCGTAAGAAGAGAAAGTTATGTAATCGTGAGCCTGAAAAATCTTATTGCCGGTTTCTGGTAACGAAAAAGTGGATGCACGCTGTTGCTAAATGTAGAAACAAATCCTCTAACTCGTGCTGTAGCCAGAATCCATATTTTGTTGGTTCTTGATAGAGAAAAATCGATTGACCGCAATACGTGTCTGACTGACCGTCCGTCTGTCCGTCCGTCTGTCCGTCCGTCTGCCCGTCCGTCTGTCTGTCCGTCTGTCCGTCCGTCTGTCCAGCCGTCTGTCTGTCCGTCTGTCCGTCCGTCTGTCTCTGTCCGTCCGCCGTTAAGCCGATTTTCTGCAAACTTGATATTCCGCAATCAATCTGGCTGATGCCGCTGGTCCTGGAATTTGAAACTGATATTTTAATTTTGGGGGATACTTTACATGAAACCGCTTGGACATTTTCAAAATTTTCAAAAGAATGTCTCTATATTTTTTTATTAAATTTTGTTGTTTAATGGTGCAAAAGACGTTTAAGAGAATCGTGCAGAACTCATATTCGGTAATATTTCCGATTTTTCGAAAATTGCGAAAATAATTTTTAAAAGTACAAAATTAAAGAGAAAGATTATTTTCTCTGACAAAAATTGTTGTACAAAATTGCCTCTTTAGAATGTGCATAGGGACGGGCAAACAGACACACAGACTGACCAACGGACAGACGGGCGGGCGTACGGACGGACGGATGGACGGACGGATGGACGGACGGGCAGACGGGCGGGCAGGCAGACGGACGTTTTGAAAAGAACCATTTTTTCGCTATCTGGGGACCTCAAAACTTGTATTTCCGGTGAAATCTCGAAATATATTTTCCGCAGCATTACATAACTTTCCCTATACTACGTATATTACTCCGTTTATATGTATGTATACGGGAAAGTAAAAGATTGACTCGATACATTGCGTTTCAACATATGCGTCACACAGCACAAGCAATGCGATTCGCGAATACGGCGGATTAAAATACGTTTTCCGGAGCTCTATTTCAGATACGTATGAGCGTCTCTGTTAAGTTCAACGGATCGACCTGCATCGAAACTGTTCTAATTTCCATTTCCAAGAAATGAAAAGACTAAAGTTATGATATAACAGATTGCAAATTGCTTCTATTACGATGAATTAAACTAAATAATTTGTAATTAATTAATCCACCATTATTTCTAGGCCTTAACTGTTTTTTAAACCAAATGCTGCACTAGCGCTCTCGTACTCAGTGGCGGGTTCTAGCAACTTGTGCTCAGTTGCTATCAGCCCGGCGTGAGGTCAGGGAGTCGGTATGATGCAGACCCTCCCCACCTACCTCTTTCACCTCTGACGGCGTCGACATCCGGACTCCTATTATCATTCCACACCAAGTTTGCTATTTGATCAGAACTTACATTGAAAGTGAACGCTGAAGGAACATAATTCAAAGCCGTAAGTAATGCGTTAATTAGTCCGTTATTACATGGATTTATTTGTGTGTACAGAAAAATTAATAGCAAAATGCCCCGCAAACGATTTGAAATAGTTTTTCTCCACTTCAATTGTCTAAAGTCAAACTTCACGTATACTAACAGAAATCAGAAGACTAATAAACTGTGACCCCCTCCTAGAAACAATTTATTTCGTAATAATAATTATTTGAACTTAGATATTACAAGGATATTGAATTAGATATTATGTTATTAGAAATTATAAACATTGTGTACGATATTTGTTTACATCTTACTCATCTTAATGGTATAGCTTCATAATTCTTCAAGATCTTGTAATGAAATGTCGTAAGATACTCATTTCGAAAATTAAAATTACAAATTTTGTTTAATTTTTAAAATTGTATAATGGAACAGCATTGTTATTTGACAATGTGTAAATCAAAAGAAATTTAATTGTTTATTTGTGAATATTTTGAACAATAGTATTTCTACCATTTGATCTAAAATTGCATGCAGAATTGGGAATTTTTCGATTAATGATAACTACGAAGTAGAATCCGGACTGTTTTTGACAACTGTTATTGCGTGTTCGTATTAAAAAGACGTTTTACCTGTGGTTCTACAATGAAGCACTGAGAAGTTTTATTGATTTGAAAAATAATTGTTTTCATTACGTGGGCTTGTGAGAATCAACAGTTAGTACTGAAAAGTAATCATGAGCGGCCATGGATGCCAGCATTGAGAAGTTTTATTACCTTCTGCAGCAGAACGATTAAATTAGTCCTTCACACTTAGGAAATTTAAGATTTCAACTGTTGAAAGGAATGAAGAAAATGTATAGTATTTTTTAGAGCAGTTCTCTGTATCATGTAGCACTTGTATAGTGATGCCCTTGGCAATGAATGGTCTTCGAAACTGGCTGTTCAAGTTTCTCAAGTATTCGGTTTATTATCGATACTGATTACATGCATGAATCAATTAATTAAAATTAGGAAAATATAACCATGTTAAATAACATTGAAACGATTTTGAAATAATCTATGCAATATTCCATATGTATAGCATCCCGGCGCTTTGGCTTTGGCATTGAATTAGTCATGGGAGGCTGTGCTTCTACGGAGCGCAATGCAGCTGCAATATGTTATTACCATAGTGTTTAGATCACTCAACATTTAACATTGTATGGTTTGAAGTGATTACTTTATTGATCAAATGGAAATATTTTTTCTTCCAACTTCAATTTTTACACGAGAGTAGCAATTAGCACATTGAGATTAAAAATTATTTGCGTGTGTATTAAATGTTGACAGATTATTAATATTGATACCAGATACTAAACATTTATGCAGTTAAAAACGCAGGAATTATTGTTAAAAGAATGATGAGAATATTTTACTTTATGGCTTCTATACTTTTTTGCCGCAATGGCCAAACGCTGAGGTCGTTAAAATCTCCAGCGCATCCCGCCGGTCGGCGGGACACAGGCGCCCAAAATCCGTCGAGGTGAACAGACACTCTCCTAAGATCTGCCGAGGTGAACGGTACTAGCTTTTAATTATGCAAATCTGCGAAGTTATTTCTTTACGTGGTGCTACGAGAACAATAGTGAATCGAGTTAACGCATTTGAATGGTTTAAGTAAGCGCTTTCTGGGAAATCAAACACAAGAATCTTCAAAAATAACTCTCTTTCTAAGCAATTTCCTCGACGATATAAATGAAATTCAAGGAGTGCGCACAGCCAATAGTTACGAAAAGGGGGACCAATTTAAGCGATTAACGGTCATGGATTATACGAACGTGAACGGGATCGGCTCCGCTTCGCATCCGAGAAGTACGGAACGAGGATGGAGGACCGCGAGAGCGAAGGTGCAGCAGGCGAAATTGTACGCGCTCGGCGAGGACGTGGCAGAACGGCTTGGTTGAACGCAGTGGAGGCAACTTGCCGCCATCCATCAGCGAGAGGCAGCGAGTTCACGCAAAGGGCCGGCGTCGCTTCGCGGTCCCGTTAGCGCGTTATGCAAAGAAGGAAGCGTCGACACGAGACTTTCGCCCCCGAAGTCGATGCGGAAGTGTGACTACCTGCAAACTAAGTAAAGGGCAGATCACAGAACTTGTAGAAAGTGTGAAACGTCGATGAAAATTGCCCTAGGCATTTCCGAAATTTAAATCAGAAAGAATATTTAAAATAGTAGTAGTTCAGAAGCGCGAATAACATGTTTCGCTGGACTACAACATTAAAAGGATTTAGTTGTTTGCACGATATTTATGAAATTTCGTGCTATCAACAACAATTTTTGGAAATGTGAGTTCATGTTATGCAAATCCAAAGGTCATTATATTAAGGTATTAAGGAGCGCCGACAACTTTGAAGGCCAAAATTAGAATCGCACCAGCTGGTCCGTAAAATTGTTGAATTGTACGAATGTTGAAGTGTTGAATTGGCACTCATTTCGAAAGTACCCTCATATTAAGAAGCACATGAACGAGATCATCTTACATTTCACCAACTAATGAGAAAGCTTTGCGTCCTAGGAATATTGGCTGTCTGGGGTCCGTCCCACTGGGCCCCCCCTCATTGTTGTGAATTCGAAACTGTCGAAATAGCACTCCTTCGCGCCTCCATAGAATTTGGCCCTCACTCCTCCGCTAGTGACCGCTGCAACGCGTGGGTTTCCGTTTTGCGCTCTGCACACGGGACTCTCGGATGAGGTGGTAAAAAGCTCCCTAAAACCAAAATGGCATGCGTTGTTAAATTATGTCTCTAACATAATAGGTATTTGAAAGGATCCTTCCCACAAAAGAACCTCCGTTTTAGTGCAAAAAGAATCGGTTTTTTTTGTCTACTTAATACCAACTTTTCTAATTGAAAAATAAGAAAATGTATACTACTATAAACACATCTTGTGACTTGGTTTTTGGCGCCATAATTAAACAAATTTAATTTCTTGAAAAAATAGTATACTATTACTTTATGGTGTTCTTTTTTGCACGAATAAGAATAGGAGCATGAACGACGCAGTGAATGTGGCTATTGTTATGAGTGCAAAAATGTAACATTATAAACGAATTACAAACTATTTTCTTTGTATAACGTCATTATGAAATTATTGCAAGGGTGAAATGGTTACTGAACCTGGAAGTAGAATGGTATGTTAAAATGTAGGCCAAGGCCGACGTAATAGAGGTGGCCATGGTTGGCCGGCGTGTTTATTGTTCGTTGTAAAATGGATTTTACAGAGGTAATATTAATGAAGTTGCTAAAGCAGAATTATCGCTAATTCTTAGAAAAATCAGCTGAAAAGTATGAAAAAGAATGATAAATTTGTAACTTGGAAGGAAGAGAAAAATAGGAATGACGTTCAACTAGTGTCGCAGAACAATACATAGAGGAGTCAGTAGCAAATAAGGTTAGAATCGCCAGAATAATTGTATCTGGCGGAGAGGCGCCGAACACAGACGAACCTTCATAATGATCAGAGTGCTCAAACATTTTGTTAAATATTTTTGTTGATTTATTGTATTTTAAAAAATAAATGTATTTGAGTCGAAAGTAAAGCTATACTTTTATTATTTCTTGTATTGTATACGAGTAAAACTGACATGATAGAGGATTTCAAAATTATATTCAGAATGGTCACGTTAAAGTTATACACCTTTTAAAATAAAAACCTCAAGCAAAAGTTAAAATTTGCAGACCATTGTTATTAAAATTAAGTTCGTTTTTTGAGTATAAACTTCTACAATACTTCTAATACCGCTCCATTTTTACCATAAAAATGTTCCAACATATCCTTTTCACCTAACTTCAGAAATTATAATATATCACAACGAAATCAAAATACTGACAGAACAAATTGAACGTTCACCAAATATTATAATAATTCTACTTCTTATTCAAACATTGCAAGACAACAGCCGCAAACAAATGTGTATCCTCATTTCATTGCCAACATAGTGGATCAAATAAATGAGTGAAAACCAGAACTGTATGTGACATTTCATGAATTCTGAGATCTGTTCACGTCAATATCACCGTAACGTCGTGGTGCTTTGTTTCGTCATTAAAACCACGGCTTTTCAATTGTTCATTACAACCATGAAAGTACATCGGCACTGAAATTTAGCCTAAACCTGTTCTCATAATTTATAAAACTTATCATTTACCGTTCCAGTTATCCTCCATTGAAATAAATTCGTCTCTTATTCAACACATCCAATACTTGTTTCAAAATGTGTGATAAGAAATAATCGTCCACAACGAAATAATCAGTTATAATATTTATTCAATACAACATTCCCAAAGTTAACTTTCGAGAAAACACTTTTCCATCTTCTGTGGGCCTCTAGCACGGAAAAAGTAAAATGAGAATATATATATATATATATATATATATATATATATATATATATATATATATATATATATATATATATATATATAATATTGTGTATATTAGAGGGAGAGGGAGAAGGAGAAAGGGAGAGAGAGAGACTTAATATTACAGCATATTAAGTTGCACAAAAGTCAAATTTAATAACAGATCTTTTGAAAAAACTTTAATTCCAAATTCTATAATACATTTAAATTTTAATACCATTGAAAATGTATGTCTTTCCCTATTTATGACTTAATATCAAATACAACGTTAAGAGTTAAATTTGTCAGCTATTCGCAAAGAAATTAATTAAATTCCATGCTTCCAACTTCGTATTTCCCGTACGCTTAAGTCCTTCCCATTTGTAAATTACGCAAAAATCATCATAATCCGTTGCATTTTAGACCAATGAGCTTCTCCAACAAAAATTTTTAAAATTAGTACTTGGTCGAATCGGTTTGGTTTTCGTGAAAGCTTTTCTATTTCTCATCAACGATTGCGAGTCACTGAATAGCGAATAGTTTTCATTGTAAAGAACATATACTATTGCTCTCTTTTTAGATATTGCACAAGCTTTTCATAAAGTGTGGCACATTGGCTTACCTTTATAAATTGCAGGATATTGCCACTCCAACATATTTATTCTGCATTATTCAAAACTTTCCTTCATACCGTCAATTAATTCTTCAATTAATTAATTCTTGCTTCAGATCTGAAATTTCTCAAGGTTCTACTCTTTGTCTTTTACTGTTTAATATTTGGATGTCTGATATTTCTCCTCACTTATTATATTTCATTATATTATGCAGATGATACAGCAATATTTCCATGTCATAAAAATATAAAGACTTCCACGCAACCTTTTTCAAAATGCCATTCCGAAATATGGACTCTGTGTTGGAAGAATCGCAATTAATCCTACACAAGCAAAAATGTTTACATTATGTATTCCCACCATACCTAGTTCTCTTATTATGAAACATTAATTTTTTATTAAATAAATAACAAATTGAACGAATTAATTGTGGAATTATTTTATTTAAATCTATTATTAAACGTTTCTCCTACGCATGTCCTATATGGTTTAATGTTTCTTCCATACACATTAACAAAATACAAACAGTACGAAATAAATGACTTAGGAAGTTATTGAAAGCAGAATGGTTTATCTCAAATAAAGAGATTCAAAGAGAACTTCAGATAGATTCTTTTAAATCATTTTTTCTCCAACAACCAAAAAACGTTTTCCCACAAATTACCGGCATCACCTGCTTCTCAAAAAAGTTTTCTTTAGGTCGAAACTACTCCTTCCCAAAAGCAATTTTTCATCCTCCTCTATATTCTATTAAATTTCATTTTATTTCAAATGTACCCCCCAAAAAACAAAATTATTTAAAAAAATATTATTAAAATCCGAAAGTGAGTTATGGTTAGTAATGTTAAGTTATAAGTTGTCGTGAACCTGTTTATTGACTTCGCCGTCTTGCCTAAATGTTATCGTATTATGTATGTTTCAAACCCCTGAAAATTGTACTTCAATTGAACAGCCAGAGAATAAATTTCAATAAAGAATGATACATGAAAAAATTTTGTTTTTGAAAATGATGGACTTAGAGTTCAGTAATGCGCGGAACAACATTGCGATTCTTCTGAATTTCAAAATATTACACATGGGAAACTATATTTGCTACGACCTTTATAAACCGTCATTTTATATAATTTAAGAGGTACCGTACATCAGGAACACAATGTTTGAATAAATTCTGAAACTGTTAGGGTTGGAACCCTCGTCCATTTGGTGAGGAATGAACCTTACGTGATAATAAATGAATAAAGAAACAATAGAGAACTTCGGCCATTAGTTGTTTTGATTTAAAGAGTACCCATTACGTTAAGCGAGCATGACAGCCGTAACCCCGAATTATAGAAAGTGACTACTTAGCAACTGTTAAAAAAGCAGTTCTGCAGAAACAACTCCGCATTACTAAACCATGGATATAAAGAAGTTCCTTGCCATTGATAAATTTCAACGAGCTCTCGAAATAGTGAAAGCTAATGGTGGATGGAAAGCCTCTCTTTACCAACTTTACAGGTGAAATATTACATTTATATTATTTACCATTTTACCATTTTTTTGCCTATATGATTTAACAATTTATAATATTTTTCATGATTAATATTACCACTGCCGTAGCAAATAAATATATTATTTTACACATTTCTTTTTCAGAATGGATACACTAAAACTTAGAAAGTGCGTTGGTGTAGATAAGTATGGAAACAAGTACTATCAAAACAACATGTACTTTTTTGGTAAGTATGATTACCACAATTGATTTGGAATTGGTTTCTTAAAATAGTGCCCTATGAACTATAAAATAGAAAAAAATCAAGTAATATTCAAGCCCCAAATATTCAGAGTTTACATTTCACTAATTAAGAGTACAAGATTAATATTGACGTGAATTCACAAAACAGTTGATCTCCTTATATATGTGTGTGTAAACACTTCAGTCCAAGTCCATTGAAACTCTTGAATATCACTGCATAGTAAGAATACATTCATCACGACATTTATTCATGCTAAAACATTGTGATTTTAAGAACTAGCTGTAATACAACAGCATATTTCAACAACATCACTTTCTTTCTAAATTTGCAATTTTCAAAAGTTTAGAGTTCAGCGAAAATGAGACGTAGCCATTCTTTTAAGCGTTCCTTGTTCTATTCCTGGGGGGGATTGAAGAAACAATTTGCTGGGATTTTTTTATAAATTGCATAACTTTCAAACCTAAATTACGACAGAGCTGATATTTTAGAACAGATTTTGTGTATGACAAAAATCTCTAGCTTAAGTATTGTACTTTTGAAATGTTAAAATTTTGCAATTTTTAAAAATACGGAGTTCGCCGGAAATGAGAATAGTGCTACATGTTCGTCTATCTGCCCGTCTGTCTGTTTGTTTCTGTCCGTCTGGCTTTCGATAGGTCATTCTGTCAGCCCGTCTGACTGTCCGACTTATAAAGGATTTTCACTAACATTAATATTCACTAGTTCCGGCATACCCTGTGTCCACAGCACAGTCTTGCCTTAACCCTCCTGATTTCTAGAGACTCTCATTCAACTTTCTTCCTATTACTGCGGAAAGTAAGTTTACACTCTCTTCTCTGTACTCTCTTCAAATATTCCTTTTGTGAATTTCTATAAGGGTCCCAACAAATTGCCCCGTATTCCACTGATGGACGAACTAAAGATGGGTAAGCTAATTCTCTCGCTTTCGCAGTACTCTTTTTTAGTATTCTCATGGTAAAATGCAAACACTCCAGGCTTTCCCTACGACAAAGTTAACCTGATTTTCCCAATTTAATTTGCTATCAAATATTATTCCTAGATACTTACAAGCCAGGACTCGGAATATTTTCATTGCCTAAACGGCATATAGGGCATTCGTTGTTTTAGGGAGTTCTAGTTTTTCGTGTCTGGAGAACGCAAAACTACCTGTTCTGCAGAACGTGTGAAAACACTTCGTTTATTTTTTACTGACTCGTTATTGCTTGTTATTGCCTTCGTTACGGTCACTGCATACCTTAATCTACATACTCATAGTTACGAGGTGTACTAGGTCACTAGCCGAATTCCGCTCAGTGAATTCAGGAGGTGAAGCGATGGGATTGTTGGTGGGTGGCCGTCTAGCACCCCCAGGATCTAACGGCTCTGAGCCCCTGGACGAAGGGCTAAAAGGTGGTGACTGACTGCGGCTGAAAATGACTGTCTACCTTAAAGGGTCTGAGGGCCAGCGCTCCAAGCGCTCAGAAGGGCTTCGAGACGTGGTGCGAATGCGCAACAAAGTTTAAGAAAATGAAAACAGTTGAATGATGCTCCACGTTCTCTCACGGAAGGAATTCTGAAAGGGAATTATAGGAGAGGCTGGCCTGGAACTAAAGTGGTCTATGAAATATTTTGGCTAAAATCCAAATACATTTGATCTGAACAGGTGAGCATATATACATTCTAACGTGGTCTGTGTTTCACATGTCTTCATAGGTATCGCATAATAAAAGTACCACTTAGAATTGGCAGATGGTTTTAATGTTAGTCAATTCTTAAGTGGTCTGAAACGTCACATTGTGATTCGTTCCATAGACCACTTTAGTTCTTGGCTAGTAATGTGAAAAGACAGATGAAAATTATGATATTACAAATAGAGACAAGTTAACATCTAGTTAAGTAGCCATTAAATCTGAATATTTTAAATTAGATAAAAAATAAAATATTGTATGTGGCACGGGCGTTAACTGGTCCTAATGATCTAGCGGCCACAAAAAGGCCGTCGGCCTTTAGCCCGAGGAATTTTTGTCTCCGCTCGATGATTATAACGCCCTTGGTGCATAAATAAATATTTTCTTAAACTACGAATTGAGTCTTTTGGTTTTGCGCTAGTGTATCCTGTAACATGCATATACTTCTGCTTAGCATCGAACAGATGGGTGGAGTACGCTGACAGGGTTGGAGTGAATTACGATGCAAGTCAAGTGCCAGCAGAATGGTTTGGTTGGCTCCATCACAAGACCGACTGTCCTCCAACGGTTTGTTTCGTCTATTTCAAATTAGGTGTAACCATGATGAAAAGACATGGGTGAGTTAGCCCGGCGCCTCGATTTTTATTCCTTTTGCGCAGCACCAGAAACGTCACAATCCACGTGACCACAACAAGGGCACTTCGTTTGAAAAGCCAGGCCAGGCGCTGTCCGCCATGCTGCATGGCAAGCGAGAAGTATTGAGAAACATTTTGATAGTAACTTAAAGTGACAATTGTCAACGGTATCCAACGAAAAACCAAACAATAAAGGTGTAGTTGAAATACAAAAGGCAAGATTTAAAAAAATGCTTCATATGTGTTTTAGTGCCTTGTAACAAGATGATTTTGGTATCTGGCTGATATCATTTAAAATTCCCGCTAATATTGTGACGCAAACTGGTACATGAAGCTCATTGGCTGAAGTCAGATATGCTGCGCAATAACTAACTCTCGCCTTTTCGTCATGGGTCTAACCATAGGCGTGCGTGGAGAGGGGGCGTGGCCCACCTGCAAAGTTTGGAAGGGCCCTTTCCTAATAAAACATTTCATTGCTATATGCATGTTCAAAAGAGACGTATCTACTCTACGGTATGCCAGTCATGCCACGTGCCATGGGTGCCCCACACAAGGGGCGCTGTTTAGAGTACACCCGCTAAAGTAAATAACAACAGCCCTAATCCCTATACGTATTTGAGAAACTGCGAGTGTGTACGTGATCCGTCACTCACGTGCACCAATCGAGACATATGAGGTGACATTCAATGCGTCTCTTTCTCCTAGTGGGGAACTGATAACTTGTTTTCGGATTCGGCCAGAAGATTCTAAGAAATTTCCAAAACGTGTTTTTGTGAGTTTTAGCGTTCCATCTTAGTAGTTAGACGGAGAGTGATATTAACGCCACCTAAATACATCTATGAATTTAGATGTATTAAACCCCAGTAATGTTCAGTTTAAGGCGCCATAATTTTCTTCTACGAGGATGGAACCACTCGATTGTTCTGGAATGAGAGAACCAAATTGGTTATGTGAACTAATACTCAAATTTTGTAACTCATTCTCTAATCACATGGATACAGAAGAATCGCACAATACTTTGCTGTAGTTGAATCCATAACCAGCCTAAAACAATAAGGGGGTGAGAGAAATAATCTTCTGGATCCCTTTTCCATTTACCTTTTTTCTTACATATGACGTACTACTTTACTGGTTAATAAATAAAAAATGTACAAGTAGAAAGAAATAACTGTAATGATAAGTTAATAAATTCAAACGACGTATGATGAAGTGTCTAGGTATTGAGGTGCGCAAGGCAGGCTTAGAATTTGCGCCCCAGTTAGAATATTTCAAAGTAGTAGAATGTGTCGACGCTCAAAACTGTTTTAGAAGTCTTTTCATGTGATGCGTATTTCTATATGTCATGCATAGCTTCACAGAAGTACTTACATTCTCTGGCGTTGGACATAGTATTGAGTCGTAGTAGCTGATAATAATGAGAGTTATACTCCCGTTCAAAAATTCCCACCACACCTTGCATGTTACTTCCACAGGGTAATATTGCAATTTCAAAATTTTACATCGCAGTAAAAAATACTTACATGTACGGATGATAAGAATAGTTAGAATTTAGTGCAGCTACATTTTGAATCCATTTTGCTAATACGCATAATAATGCAGATAAAATATCTATTCTAAGCTGTTCTTCAGCTTTTGTCTCAAATCCTAACATAAGATCCTTCTCAATTAGTTCCGAAAACTATCACAAAACCTTTTACAGTTACATTTGATTCTTCCTCTGTATTTACATGCTTAAGAATATAAATGTGCAAAAGAAGTTAAATTAAACTAAAACTCTGTTATGCATTTGCCAATTAATTTCGATTATCACCTAAAAATATATACTAACAATTGCTACTCATATATGCCAGAAGTTTCATTCATAGAGTCAATGAAGGTGATAAGGTGTGCGTGAATTGTTAAATAAATCAAATAAATTATATATGACTAAACAAATCGATGAATTACATTTAGATTACATCTATTAATAATTCTGCAATTAAGTGTGAGAAATTAGTGGCAGAATACACTAACTTAACATTACAGAACTTAACAACTTTACAAAATCTAGAAACTTGACCACGTGAACATTTTACCGTGCAATCTTTCATAGAACTCCAGTTCACCACACTTCACTTCACCGCACTACAAAACAGCGAGCTGTAATGTCTTTCTTACACACTCGTTTCTCTCAGTTTCAGAACGTTTCTGCACATAATAATAATAATAATAATAATAATAATAATAATAATAATAATAATAATAATAATAATATAATACTTAATTACATAGAAGACAGTTAATTACACTGAACTTTATAAATATATTTATAACACACATATCAACATTCAAGAAACTAATTTATTTTTAAATTTGCTCAGGCTCGAAGATTGTCACAGGCAAACCGTTCCAGTCTCTAATAGTTCGATTCGCGAATGAATAGTTCATTTACTAAATATTAAAAACAGTTCTTAGAGTTATCAGTATTAATTTTTATAAAGTCGAAGAAAATATAAATTGTTTAGTGGTGTTATTTCCAATTACCAAATATATATTAATTTTAGTAAAGTTTGGGAAATACGTGAAGTAAATACATCTTTTTGTCTTTTAATGTAACATGAGTGATGTATTTTAGGCATTTTAAAACAAACACGTAATGAAAATCATTCAGCGAGATTGTGGCATATTTGATTGCATAATGTATGATACATCAATTTATGACACTATGTAATCATAGGCAGTAACTTTTAGTAGATTTTTTAGGTGAGAATCGATATTAATTGGCAAATTCATAATAGAGTTTTAGTTTTATTTAACTTGTTTTCCCTTGCATTTTCTTCCAGGACCCATGTAAAAAAATGTATCCATGGATAGCAGATCACGAACAAAATGAGAGTGGCACATGTAGGGAATATATGCCATACAGTACAACAAGACCAAAAATCTTGCCCTGGATTCCTCCTAAATCAAAATGCTCGTAAAAATAATTATGGATGGAGTGTACCAAATATTTGTAATGAATGAATATCACTATTAAAGATATCGATTCACCACTTCTCCCTTTTTTGAAACATATTCTTAATCTAAAAGAGAATCCTAAAGAAATCATCGCTGAAGGGAAGTATCATCTCTCATACTAGAAAGAATCTTGCATAATATTTATATCGATCATCTCCGAGAAATCTACTATTCTACGACTACTCTATTTCTGGCAATAATAAATGTACTCTGTGAATAAATTTTTTTATGAAACGTTTCGTTTTATTTTTAACAATAAATATCATTTATCATTCAAAGCTAAATATCAGAAAAAACTCGAAGTTTTTGAGATCCAAACGCGAAACGCAATTGTATTTGAGATTTTTGTATCAGACATGGGTAAGTGCTGTAATACCCACCCATCGCACATGAACAGCCGCACCGCAGGGGCAGGGCCCGCGGTAGACAAGAACAATCATCGCAGCGCCACCGCCCTCCACTCCACTCACCGCTAAATGCTGTATAGGCACTTACACAACCTTTGTCCTACTTCTAATGGGAAACAACCGATCACTAGCGAACCTGGTGACTCGCCCGGGAATATCGGCGACAAATTCAAATTTCAATTCATGAACAAACCTTT
>BOPP01000241.1:523394-571667 GCA_017312745.1 Gryllus bimaculatus
CTTCAGACAGAGCCACTCGGTGGCGCGACCGAGACGCGGCAGAGCCCTTCAGACAGAGCCACTCGGTGACGCGGCAGAGCCCTTCAGAGTCTCTCGATTCAGGTAAACCTCAAATGGAACGTCATGTGAAGTTGAACACAAAATTAAATTCATTCATACGCGTTCAGAGGTTTTTCAAATTCAGACAGCATTCATACTGCTTGTACATATTTTACGAATATTCATTCTCACTTAAGATATGGCATAATATTCTGGGGAAATACATCCAATAGCTTCCAGACTTTTAGAATACAGTACAATTGTACGAGTAATAAGCAAATCCCAACCACGTAATTCTTGTAAGCCCTATTTTTATTAATATAGGAATTTTTCAATTACCTTGTCTCTTGATTGACGAATCAATGATGTTTGTCAAAATGCCGTACTCAAGGGTGGGAATACATTTTCAGCAAGTGCCGATGTGTATAACTGTTGTGGAGGTGTTGAGTGCGGCGAAGTTCAGAATTCGCCTCGCGCCCGCCATGGGCAACGCGCGTGCGCGGTAGGGCCACTCAAGCAGCACAGCGCCCGCTGCATAACGGGCACGCAAGCACCTGCAGGCAGTAGATCCTGTAGCTCCGGAGGTGCGGCAAGTCCGCAGTCACGAGGAGGAGAGCAGCCCCAGAGCCACAGAATACATACTATGCAGAAAGGAAAGCTACCCACAATCCGAGCGTCGATATGATGCGCATGGTCGCCATATTGAAAGAATTTAAACTACTGTACGACTCGACACTTTTATGGTATATGATTGTGAATGTGTCTTTTATTTCCGTTTTTCTCGTTATATTTGTTGTGTGTATAACTAGCAAAAACATACGTAACCCGCGGGAACATTTGCTTAGCATAAGCAAATATTAATATCTCGTATAGTCTAATATTATATAAAAACTGAGATAAAGGAAAAGAATCATAAATACATAAAAATAACTCATCAGTACTTTTTTATTTAACCCTCCACTTTTTGTCAATTTTCCATGTAATCTTTCATCATTGTTTCTCAGTAGTGTAATTGTGTGTTGTACACTACCTTTCCTTTGTCAATTGTAAAGCTGACTGGAGTATTTGTATAATTATTAATTTTGCTACATGTCATTGAACTAATGTGTATAAGTATTTCTTTTTGTAAGTTGTACCTGAAACATTTTTTTTTTCAATTTAAACTCTTTTCAAATTTGGTTTCACTTTATGTAGAGGGCTAATATTTTATGTTTATGTTGGACACATAAATACATACAACAAACTTCAAAAGAGTATTTTATTAATTCAACTTTCTTAAAGCCACTTAATCTTAGCCACACCAAGTTGACGTGTTCGGAAACAATCAGTGAAAGATTTTCTCTGTCCCAAACTATCGAGTCCAAGAAATGAACACATCTTCCGGTGGCAGAGCAAAGTTCTCGGAGGCCCGGCGCTGAAAATGGAAATGAGGCCCGTCCCTGCAATTACTAAACGTAGAATTAAGAGTTTTAAATCTAAATGGAGAAAGAATAAGGCCAGTGGATAAATAAGGCGAATGGATGCCATAAGTACAATGGAGAAAATAAGTATTCGGAGGTTCGGTTTGTTTGATTCATTCTCGAACCCCGTCTGCAGTTATCAGGGGCGCTGAACTCAATGGGTCCCGGAACGCCGGTTGCATTGGCCTATAACCCGCGCAACTTTTCTTGAACGGTGACCTTGCTTCTCCTTCTCTGGCCCAATAAACAGTTGAAGGCAAAAGCTCGCAGCGAGCACTGATGACATTCCAAACAGATCTTCTCTGGCGCGAACTAGAAACAATTTTCTTTTGCGATGGCGAGAATCTGTTATTTTCTCGAAAAAAATCTAACAAAATGACTGAAGCAGGTAAAGATCTATCACAGGAGATACCTCGATCTTCTGAGAAAGTTAAAACGCAACTTATTGAGAACATTACGAAGGCATGACTGATTCTCCAGAGATTGGCATTGCTTCATAAAATCTAGTGGCCGATTTCGTAACTATTAGCCCCATTCTACCGGTTTTTTCAATTCATCGTTCAACAAAAATTTCCGCGAGTAATTCCTTCGCCCGTGGGGCAGAGGCAGGGGCTGGAGGTTGCAGCGTCATCGAATAACGAAATGTAATTTCCAAAATTCAAAACACTAATATATAGTAAAACTTAAGTAATTTCTGTAATATACTTAAAATCAAATGATAATAAATTCTCCAAACAATAAATAATGCATTCAATGCCGTCAAGAATTAAAAGATCTTGTAAACTTTCAATAATACGCGAAATTCATAAAATTAAGTTGCAGCTAGTTTCATACGAAGTCGGAAATTTTATTTTCCCCTCGGGCGCCGCGCCGCATTCTGCGATCAACCCCCCACCCCACCCCACTCCCACCCTTTTGTGCAGGTGACTGGTTCCGATGCGAAAATAACCTGGACCCCGTCGTAGGTCCAAAGAGTAAACGCAGTAAACGCGCTTAAGAGTGTGACACGGACAACTAGCTTAGAATATATTAGATAGAGTGGCTATCTCTATAGTTTCAGCGCTCTAGGTGGAGGCTCGCCGAACTAGTGGCCGCCATGTTTTTTTGAAGTCAAAATACAGGTGAGTTTAAATTCACTGCAGTTTTCACGCAGTTCACCCACCATTAGTCTAGGAGCACCATAATAAAGAGCACCAGACGTCAGAAACTGCGCTCGTTAGACGCTCTTTGATTTAAAAATAATTTCATATACATCGGTATGCTCAAAGAGCTAGAATATACTAGTAGTATATTGGTATTGCTACAATATTGACCTTGATTATTGTATGTCTTGTTCAATATTGAATATTGAATATTGAACAACTTCAATATTGAATTATATGGAAATTTTGATTCCTAACATATTTTTTCGATTATCTGGGGGTTGCGTACCTAGCGCAAGTTGCCACTGCCCCGACGTATTCAATTATTCGACGATTAGTGAAGATCATGATTGTTGTGAAGGTCATGTAAATAAATTGACTCATTGCTATTTTCAAAAATCGAATTACTAGGGCGATAAAGACGCTGTATCAGTAAAATAGTTATTTTTACACAGGATAATAAAAAAGGTGATTTTGCTAATTAAAATAAAATAAATTATAATAATTATGTCTATTCTAAATAATTACATTTCAGAATATATTAATTGTAATGCTGATGTAGATTTTATATATAGTATTTCAGCATTATAAATGATCTGTTGCAAGAAATCGTTCATAATCGAGCTTATTACAACACAAGTGATGACGTATTAGCATTTTACAGCACGAATGCTACGTCATTACACATTCAGCCAATGACACTGAGAGAATTGGGGGTGGCAGAGGTAACCGGAACATCCGACGACCGTTTTCTTGCACAAATGTGGAATACCCGAGACATTGCAAGAAAGTTGTTTCGCAAAATTTAGTTTGATTCTATTATAAGTTTATAATGCTATTATACAAGAAAATGCAACTCGTTTATAGTGTTGCTTTATTGCATTTGTACATATTTGAAAACTCGCTCCTAACGTCGCTCGTTTTCAAAGCATGAACTCAAGGAATAAAGCTTAACATTATAAACTAATTGCATAAACTACTATTATTACACTAATTTTTGTGGATATCGTGCATCATATCTATTATTCGCAGCAATATTACTTCAAAAAAAGTTAATAAAAATGCAATGCAATTGAAACAACAGTACTATTAGTAATTGAAATATAAATTTTGTTAATGATCGTCATTTCCTCGGTGTACATAGTACTTCAAAAATAACTACCTTACCAAACCGGTTCTTTGATAAACTTCGTTTTTTTTTTTAATATATAGGAATCTCATCAATAAAACAATCTCAAATTTTCGATAGTAAAATCTATGTTTAAGGTTCTTTTGTGAGGTAACTTCACCCACACGTCAGAATTAAAGTCTGTTAGTGCTGATTTAGTGACGGTTAGGTTTGGAGCAAGTGACGAGTGAGCAAGTGACATGCAGTTTTGAATACCAAAATCGGGATGCATCGGGATATGACCTGCATAATTCTGTCAGATTAGAAGCTATTGAGCTTCAATTTGGGGAACACAGGAGAAGATCTAGTTATTGTGCCGTTCCCGGTATCATTTTAATATTTTAATTTTTGGTGGTACCTACTTACGAACCACATCTGACATCATGCAAATTTCCTGAAAAATTCTGCAAATTTTTTGCTCAAATAAAGAAAAGTGCATTTATAAACATGATGTAGCTCCAATTTTCATTAAAATCTTCGAAATTTTGAAAGTTGCAAAAGTTCAGTTGTTTTTCGAGATGGTGATGAAGTTTCAAGATTCCCCTTCCCACTAGTATTCTTCTCAGATTCAGTAATCTCGTGTATCTGTTCAACCACTTCATATTTCTCATGTTTACTTCTTTCTTACTTACAGTTTGCGGTCATTTCGGTTTATGTGTACTAGTACTAGTGTAGTAGTGCGGTCACTTGTCAAATCATGGCGATACAAATCTACACCGGTAAGACTTCAACAATAATATGACAATGGTATTTCGTCCACGATTCGTAGACGTGGAAAATTTATAAACTTTGTTGATTCACGGATACGTGCATGGCTCAACTCTACTTTTATAATAATGCGCCAACTTTATTGTTGCGGAACTATATTTGTTCAATGTTTATGACAAATTAAGCTACATTAACAATGTAGTCACATCCTCTACTGGTATACAGATATTACTAAAGCTTACAAAACCGTTCTTAAATGCTGTACAATAATAATGTTTTTCTTTCTTATGTTAGTTTCGTAAATTAATATGGGCAAATATTGTAAAGAATTAGGAAGCTAGTCAAGAAATTCGAATAGGAAAACAATGTTTTTGAAGCTTCTGTTATTTTTTTAGATGATTTTCTTCCGCTAGGTTAATAATGTTAATATTTTTTCTGATTCATTATGTTTTTAAAAAAACCTTTACTTTCGTAAAAGTATAATATTTCAAACGTTCAGAGGGCATACTCCAAAAGCATTCCCAACCATTGTTTACATTAATGAAATTACATTATTTACATGTACAATTATGATGGTTTTCTGAAAAGGAGGAAACACCCCAACAGGGACAGAAATAAAAATACACGGCTCTTACGTAGTAGTCAACGAATTCAAATACCTAGGAATCACTCTACAGGCTTCAGGCAGGCTTCACGAAACATTTAGAAGAGAGGGCAGCTCGAGCAATTATTGCAATAAATGATATAAAGCTTTAAAGAGCCATAACAGAGCAATGAAAATTTTCAAAGCAAAAATTAACACCACACTATCCAACGGGAGAGAGATCATTTCGTCGAACCTCTAGTACTAGAAAAAGTAAAAGCCACATTCTTAAAAAGAATATTAGGAGCTTCCATAACAACTAAATCAAGATTAGTTTACGAGCTGACAAGAGAAACCCTACTGATAGAAGATTTAAGACTTCTATTTCTCACAGAATATCATCACAGCGTGTTGTCAGAAAAGGAGAGGGGAAAAAAAGAAACAGATCTGACCGTAATTCTACGCCGCAGAAGCAATGACAAACCGAAAATGTACAAAGACAAACTATGAGATGATGCATGTGGTCAACAGGCTGGCACGGTTTCCACTCTTTACTTTGCAAAACAAAGACCTTCTACACGCCAAAAGAGACGTCGGTGGGCGAAATTTAATTGGGATAACCTGCACTCGTTATCATATAAGAGTGGTGCAATCAAAGGAAATTATTTATAAATGAATATGTGAAAAAACAATGGGGCTGCAATAGTGAACACAAAGTGAAATTCGCAACTTCTGTTAGAAACAAATGCACATCTGTGCGCATTTCAGTTAATTATTATTCTTTTCATGTGAAATTACTGTTAGCATGTTCTCATTCCGAGACATTCAAAGTTCGTAAGCCTGTAAAATAAAAAGAAAATTCAGTATGTTCTGTCGTGTGATTGTAAAGAAATGGCACTCAATATTTCGCTTTACTCGTGAAACAGATTTTTGAAAGAAACGGAGGAGAAAATGAAATGAAAAGAAAAATATTTTTAAAAAAAATGTAATATTGAAGTTACATGTAGAGAAATTTGATTACGAAAACTTCACAAAGATTCGCACATGAATCCATATATGTACCCGCAACTAGTAATTTTTTATTTCAAATTTTAAATTATTTTCTCCTTGTAATCGGATTAAAATACGTCGTAGAAACAAAACAGTGTACCTGTTCCGTTAAAGTAGTAATTGACATTTGATCATTCAAAAAGTCATTGATTTTATATAATAATTATTCAAAGCAATAGAAGATATTTAATATAATTGAAAGAAATGCCTTTCATCATCATTACATCACTGGTTCAAGACTCATAGTAATGACTAGGCCAAAAAAATAGTCCAAAACAAAGAGTAATCGAGATTAAAACAGCTACATAAACAGTTTTTGTTTTAATCTCCCTCTTCGAGGGTTCGTAATAAATCATTCCATTGTTTCAAAGTTTTTGCTGCTGCAGAGAAATTTTTGTGTAGAGTAAAATAAGGCTCTTTTAGAAGAATACGTGTTGATTATCGTAAATTACACAACATACACGTAAGTTTCTATTTTTTTTATTGCAATGTTATTGTACTCTAAAAATCTCAATAAGGATTTTTTTACTCGAATTATTTATTTATTTATTGAATTTTACTTAATTTGGATCTGATGTCTGAACCAAACGAAAAAAAAATCATGTTGAAGCATCGGAAATTATATTTCGTAAATCGACATTCAAAACCACTTGTAAATTGGCGGTTAGTGATTCGCTCATGGTGATTGAAGATGAAAGACTACTGAATTCAAGAGTACACTTAAAATTACATTGTCATTGATCAAAAATTAATTTAATCAATTAACTATATTTAATCTGATTTAATTATTTTAATAATTTTTTAATAGTAATTGTACATTAGTTTATTGATATATACCAAATTATAATTCTTTTGATGTATTTAGTGTTAACGAACGCGCAAGTTGCGCACCGTGCGTTCGCTTGCGTTTTTAGCGCTCCAAGTTGTCAGAGTAGGAACTAAAGGTACGTTCTCTGACGTCGTATCTATGGTTTTTTGCGAAGCGTCACTGTTTTTACGAGGCGTACCACTATTTTAGGTGGTTCTGTGCCAATCTACAGTGCAACTTACTATGTGCGGAAGTACGTGAATGACGCTTGCATGATTTAATGTGTTTTGTACATATTTTTTTCTGTGCACCTTGGCTTTGCTGATGGCATTCATTCGTCACCATCGTCACCATTCTGCTCATTCTGCACCCGCAGAAACATCATGGAGTAGCTAGTGGTGGTGATACTAACATTGTTATACGCGCATAAAAGCTCGCATTTGCGAGACTAATTATTAATGAAAATGGCATTAAGAACCCAGGTAAGCAAGGTTACATGAATTTTATAGTCGGATTTCCTTACAGTAGCTAACATTTTGAAAGCATACTGAAAAAAAATTATGGCATTCCTAACTTTCTCTTAACATACTTTTGAATTACATTGGAACTGAAGTATCAAGTACTAATTTTCTTAATTTCATTCATGAAGCAAGGGTTCGAAGATGACGATGACGAAGATTTGAAAGCTTTGCGGCTGGCGGCTCTGCAAACGTTGAAAGCGAAGCCTACTTCTCCTCCCCAGAATGCCCCCACACAGTGGGTCGCCCCTGTAATTTCACCGCAGTCCGAAGCATCATCTCTTCCTCCAGTCGCTCATCGGCCTAGAAATGATTACAATAGAGGTGGAATGCACAGAGGGAGGCATATGCGTAATGTAAGATATTATCATATTTTGTTAAAAATATTTAGGTTATGTCAACAGTGTGTTGTGATGAAATAATTGAATTTTTTGTTTAACACTATAGGGTCCGTTTATACGTCATAGAGTGAACCCGAATCTCATCGCAATTGTTCCTATTAAACAACCATCTCCACCTCCCAATAGTACATCTGATCAATCCACTTGTAAAGTGGCAAAATCAGCATTGGTTGTGAATTCATCTTCCCCAAAACTCGTTCTGCCACAAGACAGATATTGTAAGACTGAAGATGTATCGAAGGAGAAAGAACCTGAAGGTAAGTTCAAAATAATAACATGCAATCCAAATAATACAATACATGTCCACACTTTGTACATTACATTTTCCTAACAGGTATTAAGTTTTCACACTTTATTACACATCTGATGAACTTCTGTAAGTAGGTAAAATGAGAATTCAAAGTTGTGTAATTGAAGGTTAATCTTTAATTCAGTAGGTCCATTCAGCTTTGTGACACCTTGTTGTGGTACAAGATGTTCCTTATAGAGTTAGTGTTTTTCATCCATAAAGAACAAAGAAAAATGTAAACAACTTTGATATGAAAATTGCCAAATTCAAGCACATTTTATGCCAAAATAACTCTTAAGACGCAGTTGGTGCTTTCCTATGAATTTCAGAGTAATTAGGGTTTTAGCTTTCAAGTGTCCCGATTTACATTAAACAACTTTGAATCTTGCCAATGCGAAACTACCAATGCATTTGTAAAATCAAAATTTCATTCAAGATATCTTCCTGCCCTCTTCATCCTTCTCAGTGTTTGAGGGCAACCCAGTGGAATTTCCTCCTGAATTAAAGATCAGTCTGATAAGAAACTGTGTCTGCATTGGTAAAGTAGTAACATTTTGAAGAGTAAGTTAAGCCAAAGAGAAAATACACTGTTATTATTAATGACCTTTAATTGTCCTTTGCATTTGCACCTTGTACAGTCATTGATATAATTGACTGTTGCTTTTATGTAATATTATTAATACCTCAAAAAGATCCTAATAATAACATACAATCTCAGAATGCTTTCTTCTAAACAATTAGAATAGCCTACATACTCAAGAAGTTGTTCTATTAAAAATTTAATTTTGAATTTGGAGAAAGGATTTTAAAAAAGTATAGTATTTATTGCAATGGACATGCAATTTCCTGATGATTTCTGTGTTAGTATCAATTTTATGTTGTATAGACGAAAATGGAAAAGGTAACAAAATGATAAATAATGAATTACATAGTAATGCTAGCAGAACAGTAGTGATCTATTGAACTTTCACAGAATTTTGGCTCAAATTGAATCAATCATCAATTGATTGGTAGTCTTCAGGGGGGAAAATCTGAAATTTTGACAGTTGAGATTTTTAAATGTTCTAAATATTTGGAGTTTTCTGAATAAAATTATATTTACATCGTGAAATACAGTTTTAACATATTTTTTATCATCTTCCTTCGTCTGTGTTTGTCAAAATGAGTCATTTTGGTTAAGAATCAACTGATCGCTGTAGCTGAATTGCATAACCATTCTCCGTGAACTCACGGAGGTTAAGAAACTTCAGATCCTGTGGATTTCCAGTTGGGTGTCTGCCTGGGAACCCATCAGATCTAACGGTGCCATGCCCCTCGCCAAAGTGTTAAAAGGCAATGAGTGATTAGCTTGACGGAGAATTGCTCCAAGTTCAACATCTGTACAAATGGTTAGAGAACTTTGTTATGAAAAAACACAACAACTGTAAAAAAAGATCTAATTTTCATTATTATATCTGTTGAATAAATTTATCGAGAAGGCTCTGGTATTCACTAGATGCTAGAGAAAAGTTCATTCTTTAACGTTGCTTGCTCAGCAAAGCTTTATCTTTCACGACTATTTACTAGCATGTATTGTTTAGTTGCTACCAAGGCAAGGTGACTGGTTTCATGGAAGAATTTACTTTGATGCACATTTCTGAAAAATTACATTTTTGAACATATTAGTCCCACTATCTCTGAAACAACCCAAATGATAATTTTCAGTTGTTTTTTTTACACGAGTTAAATATGAGAATTCATAAGGAATATATGGTAACAAAATGAGAATGGTATGATTCACACTTCAAGATTTCTGCATGAAAGTATAGAAATAATCATGTAAAAATTTTGACTTTTACTTCAAGTATGCTGTAAATTAAAAAAGCTATTCAAAATTGTAAAGCTGCTTGTAATGGCTTAAAACATTTTCATCAAGCTGCTCCTGAAATTTTACAGCTCTAAGTTGGATGGTTTCTGAAATAATGAGTCAAAGACTTATTAACATGGGAGAGATAGAGATTTATGGGTGTATGTCTCCCCCTAAGACTACCAAATTCTCCCAAATCTTACTTATACATTCAAGAATGCATACTTTATTGTGGTTTAGTACTATATCACTCTGCTAACTGGGTGTTCACCTAGGTGAATTTAATATCCTTTTCAAAGTGGTGAAGTTTGGAACAGAAATGATATCCTGACATGTAATGACAGAATCCATTTTGCCGGGTTATGGTTGTTGTTGTAATGTGTCTGAGTATTTTTGGGGGAAAAAAATTAACATATCTTTGTTTGAATACTATTGGTTGACTTTGCAGAACCCTGTATTGTTTATACTGAAATATTCCAAGTTTTCATGAACAAAACACATTTTTATAACAATTGAAATTTGGTGCAATTTATCTGAAAGTACATACCAAGAATGATTCAATTTGAATTTATAATCATTTGTTTCAGTTTCTTTACTTTTTGTAAATATTTTTTCTTTGTCTTAATAGTTACATTAAATGAACTAGCTGTACAAGAAATCTAAACAGTAAATTTGTTGTTTTGTATATAATCTGCCAGTTGGTGTATAAGACATTCATAAATAAAAATGTGTTCTTCAGAAAAATCTTAATCGGGTAGATTTTTTTTTTTCAATTTATTTATTTATTGTTTCATGTAATGTTATTATTTTATATTGTTTTCACATTCTTGAAAGAATTTAAATTGTCACTGAATAAATGAATGCATTAATGAAGTTTAAATGCAAACAGCTGCAATAGAATTGTCCAGGAACAATAGAACAAGGAAATTTGATTGAAGTTTCTGTAATATCAGATAAATCCTTTATTTTGTTAGGGCTTTGAGAGAGTTGCTGTAGTCTTGGTAATAGTGAGCAGACTATTGAACACACTAATAGTCCAAGATTCATCCAGTACAGTTTCGTTACACTCAACGTGATCATATTTTCATTCCCTAGTTTCTCACAATTTTAATCTTGTTAAAATTGCAATATCCTATTTATGTGTAAAATAAGCAGTATAATTTTTTTTAAATTGTGAAAAAGTGTGCAAACAGTTCACCATTTACTGGAAAACAACCTTTTTTCAAGCATCGTAAACAAACACAAATTATGTTGATTGTTGTATTGTCTGAATTGCGTAATTGAAACATAAACAAAATTTGTGTGAGAATTTTTTGAAAACAGTTTAATTTTTGTAAAAATGATATTTTTTGTTATAAACAAAAAGTAAATCAATTACTTAACCTTTATATTAAGTGCTGTTGCACTTTTTCATCATAATCTACTAATTTATAAAGTGAAATGGTAGGGCAAATAAGACTAAAAGGAGATATTGTTGGAAATTATACATTGAGGAGAAAGAAGGCAACTGGTACTTTATGGCTAATTTTCTCTGCATAGCTGATTTAAGAAAGGGAACTTGTAATCAGTGTTATAACCCAATAATTAAAAACTAATTGTGGCTAAAATGCCCATTTCAAAGGCAGTACTGGGAATGCCTATATTTGACTAAACCTTTCTTCTTCCACTGAATGATCAAATCATTTAATAGGACTTTTCATTCAAATTCTTTTATGTTTTGGAAAAGTTGACATCTGTTGGAAATTGTTTTGAAGTGAAATTAATGTTTTCATTTAATTCCAACAATGAAGGTATATTTCTTGAATTTTGGAAATTTCATTCAGTTATCCTCAATACCAAAGAACTCTTGTTTACTACACTAGTTTTACTTCAAAAGAATTTGTATTGGTTCCTCTTTTATTCCTTAACATATTACAACTACAGCTCGTATTTTATGGATCCAAGTATCAGCATTTATAATCTAAAATATGTTTATTTTAATTTGTTTCAAAAACATTTTGTTATTTTTATGTAACATATATACAATTCCTTCCCGAACAAGTTGTGAGTACAGTATTTCCTTTTTGCACTCCTTAAAATACTATAAGTTACTTTTTGAAAAATGTTCATGTGTGCCTCAATGTCACAAATAATGGTTCATCATTTCAGTGAAAACTATCCTAACAATAAAATCTTGTATGTACTACTATACTCTATTTGTTTAAAAGATTTCAATTCCTCTCAGTCTTCAAGTTTCTCAAGGTGCTATTTGAGGGTTTCCAACTTCAAAGACCTATTGGTATCAATTTAGATAGGAGCTTTCCTGAGTCAAAACTGTCTGCAGCATTTGCTATCAGTGGAGTTTATTTGAAGGCAGTTCTTTTGAAAATATTGTTTTAGCATTGAATATTTATATTGCTGTGTAACTAAGAGAGCAGTACCGGAAAAGTTTATAACAACTATCTCTAAGCCTTACTTTGATGTTGATGCAATGCTAATAAATTGACTACAATCTTGCCACCTCTCACAAAATTAGTGTTGTAATGGAAAAGCTTGTAACGCATCTTTAAAGGTGAAATTAGTTTGCTTAATTTCATAGATATGCAGTATAAATTGACATGAATTTTTTTTATACATTATATTTTCATTAAACTTGTGTTATTGAAAATATGTATGAATTATTAGAAGGATTACAGTTAAAAATGTGAACACTAAAGCAACTATGAAGAGACTCATTGAAACATTCATTTTTTAAATCATAATCACATTTTTATGCTGAAAATGACTTTCTGTTCCAACATTTGTGCCTGGGGCTTAATTAATATTAATCGTGCATTAATATTGTCTCTTGATACAGAGCACTGCCACTGTAATCTGGAATTTTTATTTATTACTTTCTAAATTCGCAAGTTTCAGTTTGTCAGGATTTTTGCACAGGAACAGTAAGTGTTCTGCAGTTTCAATTATATTCAAGTACTCATACTTTTGTGGCTCATGGCTAGCTCTTGGTCAGCGTGAGCCGAGACTATAATGTGCATTTTCCTTGCAAAGTCCCAGTGTATGTTGCTGTGTGACGATGAGAAAATTCACTTCTCAGGTTGAGAAGACCATAATACGGCATGGGGATGTCTACGTGCTAACCACACGTACCCCTTTATCCCAGGTCTGCAAGGCAGGGACGTCGCCGGGACGCCTGAGCCCATTCATGGGCTGTCGTGCCAAGTACACTCTTTCTCATATTTTTAACTCCCGCAACCTTTCAGGGTTACTTACACTTCCAGCCAAACATATAAGATGACTCCTTCAAAAGAAAGTTCCTTTTCAACATTTGACTCCTACAATGATTTTCTCTGCAGTCATAGTCTTAAAGTTCATTGACCACTGAAGGAATTTTTCTCGGTCTTGTAGTTTAAATACCTCTCAATAAGGCATTTGCAGATCAAGAGGACAACAGCATGTAAATTAGTACAGGGGTTTAGTGAAGTCGTACAACTGTTAGAGAGGATGACCATAGGTCATGGACATAGGAACATTGAATCTTGGATTGAGAGAGCATAATTTCTAGAATATTGGAGAGTATTTCTGCAATGAAAACCTAATTGAAATTTGTAATGGTCTCTTTGAATGGAGCTGCTGTACTGCTTGCAATCTTTAATGCACATAAATAACAGAATATCTTGTCTGGAGAACATTGAACTACCAAACAAGCTTATGAATAACCAAAAATACCACCCAATGAAATTGAGACCATAACATACAAAGAAGCATTTTGAGGCTGTACTGCTGAATAAGCACTTTAGGCAACATAAATGAGGTTCATTAGTATTCTCATAAAATGTGTTCATATTTATTTTGAGTGTCTGCACCAAAGGAGTAAAAAGGGAAATCTGCCTAAATACCAATTATCTAATGGTCATTATCGAATTATCACTAATGTTTTCAACTTGAATATTAAATTATCAAGAATATAATTCTTAATTATTATTTTTTAGTGAAATTTCTTCATTTTCCTTTTCTAATTATTCACTGTAATTGTTACACTTCAGTGTAAAGTTCAGTGGTTGGTTTAATCTTTAAGAAGTATTATTATGTTTTGAAAGTATTACTTATTATTCTTTTAAATGCTCTAGTTCTTCCCATGCTTTATTGTTATCATGTGCTATGAATCATAGTTGTCATATCTGATAATGAACAGAATTTCTTTACTTAGTTTTTTTGTTTTCAGTTCATAATGTTTATTAATAAAAAAAACTTTGAGATGATTTTTTAGGAATCTTGTTATTGTGTCATGGTGCCACCACATACCAACTTTTAGACATTTTATGCACTGTAAGAGTTAAGGAAGTCTTTTTTCTTCATCAGTTTAACTTTTTTGGTCATAACCCAACTTTTTCAGAGAATTGCAATAAGACTTGCATGTTTTTATTTTTGGTTTAGTTTGAATCTGGTTTAGAATTAATCTCAATATCAATTCCATGCACTTTTTCCATTAAGCAATATTTTTATGCATTTTGAGATTATAGTTAGGTTTTTTGAAAACAATTCTAGGTACTGTCAATGAAATCACTCATTACTTGTACAAAGTAATTAATGCCTCTCTTCTCAAAAATGTTAATATTTTGAATTTCAGTCGGAAGTTTGTTTCTTTTCTTTAAACTCTGCAAGTAGAGGTAACTGTTTAGAAACCAGTGTAGCCTCTGCGAAATCACTTTACTTGAGTTATGGTATTGTTGTAGTCGTCTGTGACCTGATTTATGTTATTTAGAGAAGTTAACAGGAGCCATAAGTTCGAGGTTTAATGACAAAGGCACCTGTTGCAACATGTCTCTTGCCAGAAAGAAGCAAAATAAAACAGTACTTTTAGAGCTTTTATGTTTGGCATTGTGCTGAATACAGACTAACAGATGACCATATGAATAAAGGTCCTGCAAAAACTTGCAATTAATTAATCAGAAGTGTAAGTAACCTGTTAACTTTATTCCCTACAAAGGAAGTTCATCTAAGATATTATTAGGGGGCAGATTTTGATGACCTAAAATATTGCCAAAAATTATCAATAAAATGCTTTACAAAGTAACCTAAAAGCAAAGATGATTGATGTAAAAAATTTGCTCAAAACTAGCTCTGATGAACAACTCAAGCGCTTGGATATTTTGAGAATTCTTATGTAGTATTGTTAACGGAATTACACAAAATAATAGAAGTCATTAATATTTATTTAGAGACCCAGCTTTTAATGGCTTTGCAGTCATACTCTGTCTTCAAATATAAACAAAATAAAATACAATATAACAAATAACAAAAGAAGACAAAGTGAGGGATTAGTATAAATAATAGATAAATTTAAAATTATAATGATCACAAATCAATAGCAAATGGAATTACAAAATATCAAATACAAATATATAGAGAAAAACACATCAAATTGCAATTGGTACATTAAAAAAGGAATAATAATTAAAAATCAATAAAAAATTATATTACAAAAATTGGAAAAGAATACGTTGAGCCACAAACCAGTTTTGCTTTTGCCACAGACACAGCAAGATACATTCACACATCAGTTGACATCACAATTTCTGAGCTAAGGTGTCGAATGGGATACTGAGGAATTTGATGAACATTTGTTGCATCTTGTAAAATATTTTTTTAAGCAAGTACCATTAAATAATTAAAACCAATGAAATCCGCGAAAAATACTTTGACGAAAAAAGGTAAAAACGACTTATTAGTGCAAAAAATCGTCTCATAACAATGGTTTTTTTCCTTTTGTGTTAACATTAAATGAATATCTGAATTACAAGGCATTATTCTAAAGTGAAAAGAAAAATAATGACATTTAATTAAAATCCGATCCCTAGGTATTATATATGTAGAGAGGCTATTTGTTTAGTTTGTTTTTTTTTTCGATTAAAAAAACTTTCAGCCATATAGTGTATTATATCTAAATACTTGATATGATAGTATGTACTGAATTATGTGATAGTTTTGGAACGCTATGTGATTAGAGTACAGAGATAGTAGTACCTTGTTGAACACACATTCATATGATATATTGCTGTAAAGCCTTGATAAATATAATCAAACAAAGATCAAACCGTTTCGTCTTCGTTGCGAATTCCCTTTTAATTAAATTCTCAGTGTTGCATTTTTAGGAGACAAACGAGCGTGCATTCTAAGCACTTCACTGACAGAAAAGAGGGGGCGGGGGAAAGATTACGATCTTAGATTCGCGTTTGCGCTCAGGAATTACAGCAGGTAAGTAAAAAAAAAAAAAATTCGACTGCTGTGATTTGCATTATGGAATTCTGCATTGTTTAAAGGATCATGCTATTGGTTTTATCGACAATAAATATATTTTTTTCGATTTTACCAAATGGGGGGGGGGTGTACATTTGAAATAAATTATTAAGTTTTTGCTTCTTTGTGGCTCGGTTTATCACACTTAATCTATAAATATGTATGCCTGATTAATGTCGTAATTGACACATTTACATTAAATTCTGCGCAGTTCCTTATGCGTGGTAATGCTTTGGTTTTGTTGACACGCAAGGAAGAAACTACACAATTCTTTTCCCTGTGCGTAATTTGTGATATTCATTTATTTTAAAACAAAATGGCTTACCACATGGTTTGGCTTTCACAATTGAGTTTATGGAAATGACGGTCCAGAAAGAATTGGGATGACATCTGAATGCTTCGGGCGATTGTATGTTCTATATTTTCCTCCTCCCAGCTGTTGCACGGGAGAAATAGCATCGAGTTATGATTGTTAAAACGCCCGCTATGGTCCTGACGTTTTGAGAAAGGTAACCACGATCACAGTGCATTGGCGGATCGTAGTGGATTATTACTGTCTGGGAAGTATGATCATCTCTCGTAATTTAGATTTTCGGGCGTCGATTAGCAGAATTACTTGCGATTCGTGGAAAGGGCGTTGCAGAACATGCTTCTGATGGTTTTGGCACCCTTTGGCTCTACCATTTCGTTCGGTTACGTTAAAAGTAAATAAAACGCTTCTTGATTCATTGGTGTAGTGGCAAGTACATGATTTTACGTCTCGAAAATGGATTTCTGACGGGTTAAATAAGTACTTTTGTGTTTCAGGTGTTTTCTCTGTCCTTAGTTCCCCTTGTTTCTTCGTGTTTCCTATAACTGAAGAAGTTTGTTGACTTCTGTTTCTCCATGTTCAAAGGATTAATCAAACAAACCTGTCGATCTGGACGAGAACTTAATTGTAAAATAATAATAATAATAATAATAATAATAATAATAATAATAATAATAATAATAATAATACAATAAAATAAGTAGCTGAACTCTGTTTTGAATGCACACTTCTTATTAAGAAATGTGCACTTCAATTCAATGTTATAGGACAATTAAGATCTTCACTTTGTGTAATAAATTAATCAAGTCGAAGACACTTTTTTAAAAATTTTCTTTAGTTCAAAATAGTGAGTGTCATTTTCTTAACATTCCCCTCTATGAAATAAGTAGTGGCCTATGACCAATAGATAACTATAGTAATTCTATTTGCATTTGTACACTGCAATAGATATTCTACTTCATCGGTTATTTCTATTTGAATATTTTTCAATATTCCGTGTGTTTGCCGTTTCTCTTGTTACATTATTCTGTTGAGGAACTTAATTAAAATGTTATATGTGTAATCCAACTTATTACATTTTATGAACATGCATTTTTACAGCTAATTTAGTTGGCAAAATAATGTGCCTTTTGAGTGCTTAAGATGAATATTATGAACACATTTTCATGAAAATAAGTGAAATGTTAGATTTATCAAGTTAGGTTGAATTGTTAGGCTTACTTGCCTTATCACGGAAAGAAGACTTAAGTTAGAAGACTAGTTAAACATAATTATGTAGATTGCTACGTGCTAGGTGTACGTAATCTAGAAGCACGAGTAGAGTGCCGAAATGTTGACGTGAATCACAAATAATAAATAAATAACCGAGTTTTGGCGCAAGGTGATGAGAGATTTTTCTTCTTTCCAGTATCGACCAAGTTTGACAGATTCGAGCACTCGAGCTCCGAGTCGTCGGCAGAAGAGAGCGCCGAAGAGGAGGAGGAGGAGGCGGAAGAGAACGTGGGAGCTGGAGAGAAGGCGATCAAGACGGAGGCGGAGGCTGCGGTGGCGGTGGCGGGCGCCAGCGACGCGGAGCCCGACCCCGACGTGTTGCTCGTCAAGGATGAGGACGAGGACGACAGTCTCGAGAAGCTGATGAACGAGATGGAGGAAGAGATGGCGACGGACGTCCTCCGACCGCGGGTCACCATCACCTCGAAGGCGAAAGCGCGGAAGGAGGCGGCCGCGCCTGCCCCCACCCCCACCCTCGCGACCGACTCGGTCGCGGCTCCGGCCCAGGCGGGGCCCAAGCGCGCCGCCAGCGGCGCGCACAAGGAGAAGGCTCCAGAAGACCCGCGCGGCTGCGGGCGCGGTGCGGTGGAGGACCCAGGCAGGCCAAGCAATTGCGCCCGAAAACCACTGCACCACACCTCTGCACCTCCGCGGGCGGCCGCGCGCCTTCGCCCGCCCCCTGCACCCACCGAGCGCCTGGGCCGTCCCGCAGTCAGCCCGCCCGCCGGCCAGGCGGCACTCACGAGCCGCCTCTCACCGCCCTGCACCCCGATCTCCCGCCCACAGCCCCGCGCCTCGCCCCGTCGCCCCTGAACAGCTCCCGCTATCCGCGGCTCTAGCCGGCCACCTCGCGCGCCGCGCTCGCTGCTCTCCGTCTCCCGCCGCTCCGCGCGCGCACACAGACCGCACTTCTCCACCCGGTGCGTCGCGCGTCCCTGCTCCCGCTCTGCGCTCGATCTCAATCGCCCCGCCCCGCTCCCGCTCCCAGTCACCCCGGTCGCCATACAACCGCAGCCGCGTGCGCCGCCGGCTCCAAGCCGGGCGCGCTCGCGCCAGCCGCGCGCTCTCGCACGGCGCTTCGCCGCCCCGCGGCCGCAAGTACTCCCCGGGGCGGCCGCGCGCGAGGCTCTCCGCTGCGCGCGGAGCAACAGCCTCTCCCCGCCCCCGCCCGGCGTCACCGGCCGGTCCTGCGCGTGGGCCTCCCCGCGCCGCCAGTGCCATCTCCTGCACAGTGTCTCGCCGTCCATGTCGGTGTCGCCGAGCAGGGCGGCGTGTCCGCCGCGCGGGCCGGTAACCTTGCCGCAACCAGCGCTCATGCCGTCCGCCCTGCGCGTCCTCGCACAGTCGAACCGCCCAACCGGTGCCGCCGCGTGAGCCTGTCGTAGCTTTCGGCGCGCCGCGCGCGTAACGCGTCATGGCCTATCCCCGCCGCACCGTCGCCGTGCAGCGCGCCCGCTCGACACGCGTGCCGGGGTTTCGCGACTGCGCAGCCATCGGCCCCGCCGAGCGCGCGCGCTTTACATGCGGCCCACGCTGCTCAGCCCTGCGGGCGCCTGCCCGGCCGCAAGGCGTCCGCCCTGGATCGCCGGTGCCTGCGCGGCCTACCGCTCGCCGGTCCGCCCGACGATAAACCCGCCGCCTACGCCCTGACTAAGTCGTCCACCTACGCGCCGGAGGTACAGCCGCCGGTCCGTTTTCGGCGGTCCGACTCGCAGCGCGGCCCCCGGCGCCGCGCCGACGACGCCGACAAGGGGCTGTAATCGCGCGCGCTCGCCGCTCCGGGCCGCCGGCCCCTGCAAGAGTCGCGCCTCAACACACACATCGCGCTCGTGGTCTCAGCTCCGCCCGCGGCGACTGCCAGCCGCTGGCTGGGGGCGGTGCCTCGCCGCCGCCCTCGCCGGCGCCAGTCTGGCAGCGCCCCGTCCCCCTCCGACAGAGAACTCGCGAGCTGCTACGTCCAGCACTGAGCTTGAGTCCCGGTCGCCGACCGCGCGGGCGAGGGCGCGCACAACGGCGTCAAGTCGCCCCTGCGAGCCACTGCGCGTTGCGCAAGCGCCACCCGGCGGAACTTCGTTTGCAGGAGGGGGAGGGGCGATGTAAGCGGAGGCGGTGGCGCGGCGGGCCGCGCCCAGATGGCCCCGCGCGGCGGCGTCGTCGCGTCAGGCCCTCGACGAAGTCCGCGCGAAGCGAAGCCGTGCGCGACAAAGACACCGGAGCCGCAGCAAGAAGGCGCGCCCAGCGTGCGCGGCGTAGAGGACGCGGCGGGCGGGGCGGGCTGCGGCGCCGGGCCCGCGACCGGGCGGAGCCCCCGACCTCCGCCACCGCCACCGCCTCCACCGACTCCAGCAACTTCTCGGCGGCGTGGGAGGCCGCCAACTCCGTGCTGGAGGCGCGTCGGAGGAAGTTCGAGTCGTCGGTGCCCATTGAGTCCTCCAACAAGAGGATCCGCTTGAAGAAGCCTCCGCTCGCGGAGCCTGGCTGCGGCCGCCTCGAAGAGGAAGACAGGAACAGGGCGCCATCCCAACCTGCTGCCGCGGCCGAGCCGCTGTTGATGGCGACGGATGATCTCGAGGAAATCCTGGACCTGGAGTTGGAGAATGCCATGCAGCTCTGGTCGGATGATGAAAGCAACTCTGACAACGAGGCAAGATTCAAGTCTACTGAGAAAGTTGCTGCACCTACTGAAATTCCCCGAGTGAGTATATCCAAACTTTGTTTTGTTTCTTCCTGCCTCTTCACCCCTTTTTTTCGTATCAGATCTTCCTTGCTCCACTTCTTTGAATAAATGGTGATCATGAAGCAATAATATCTTCAAAAGAATTCATACCTGTTTTTTTAGATTTCAAAAACCCTTTTTTTCTCTCTCTCTCTTTCTATCCATATGATTATCCATATTCAAGTTTTGTAATGATATTGAAAAGTATTTTGTCCTTCCATTAAATTTGAGCAAACAAAAAGGAATGGTGTCACATTTTTGGGGGGTTTGAATGTACTGAGGGGAAGTTCTTTCCATCTATAATTGTTCTTTCTCTGAGGCCTCTTCGATGTCTGTAGGGGTCCTTCAACTTTTAGTTGAAAGCAATAATGATCAATGTCTGGAGCTTAAAACCTCTTTGTTTGCTATTCAAAAGTTGAAGGTCCTGGACATCGAAGGTTTTTATTTTTTCCAATTCAATAGTTCAAATTGCTCAGAATTTAAAAATGAAACTGGATAAAATGAAAAATATTTATTTATTAATAAAACCACCTTACTGTTTTCTAGATTCGTGTAGTACCCCTGGCAAAACTTCAAGGTTTGGATTCTGGAACAAAAGAGAAACCAGAGAAAGGAAAATCAAGACCTGTTTCTGGTGATGAACAAGAACATTCACTTCATACATCTGTGCGAGATGGTAAGCTATGATTTCATTTATCTGTATGCAACTTGGTTGTTTTTTATGGATCTTCCACCACCCTTCTTTTTATTAACTTCAATTTTTTAAATAAAATATATAATTTTCTCATTATCTCTAACTTGTCCATCATTTTGCTTCTGGTTACAGTTTCACGTAAAAGTTCCAGAAGTAGTCGTGGGCAGGAGCAACTGAGTTTGAAAGAGGACACCTTGGAAGCCCAGATTTGTCCTCCATCTGATGCTCTCGAACTAGATCAGAAGAGATCAAAAATTCGTGTGGCAGCTGCAGATAACCTTGACGACTTAGAAGAAACTGGAGATGGAAGCAAAGATGGGGACCTGAGAGCTGAATTAAGTCGGCGTAGAGCAGAAAGGCTCACGATGGTAAGCTATTAATCACTTAATATGAGGATTTAAATTAATAATTGTATTGTAGGTAAACTTACTTATTGATCTGGTTGTTTCAGGCTGGATCGGTTCATGAAACATTACCTGCTCGCTTAGTACAATCAGCATTTAAAGATGCAGTTGGAAAGTAGGTTTTGCTGTTTGACCCGAAAATTTTCATTTGATCTGTGAAGATGTGTGTGTGTGTTTAATTTAACTCATATAATATTTTTTAATTGTAGGAAAAATTTTCGAAGGCTGGATAGAGAAAGACATGGATCATCCAAGAGACCTGATTCTCAGAAAGGTATGATAAAATGAAAATGTTACTATTTCCCTTTGCTTTTGTGAAGCGAGTGTAAGTAAACGATACAATTTTTCAGGAACAGAAGCTGGAGATGGACGACGTGTATTGGTACTCAAATCTTCTGCTGTTGAACAGCAAATTCCTTCTATAAGTGTTACAATTCCTAAAGGTGAGTTCCAGGTAGAGCTATCCTTTTTTCTCCTTTGGATGTACTAGAAACAAATTTTTAATATCAAGTGTTCATGATGTAATTATCAAGCCTAGACTTAAAATGTTTCACTTTCAAAGAAAATGCAAGTAATTGCTTTCCAAGATAAAGAGAACTGATCATTTTCTGGCAGAAGACTATAATTTTTCAGTTATAAATATATAAAGATGTAGTAACTTTAAGTTCAATTCATTGTTTTTAATTGGTGATTGTGCCGGGTTTTTAATTTTGAATATTTCAAGTTCTGAATAAGAAATGCCTAAAACTGTTACCGAACTATTATGATATGCTAAGGAAATTAAGCTTATTAACAATGAGAAAAGGCTGTGTCAAAGCAGGGGAGAAAACGGTTTATCAACACATAAACACCTTTGGTCAAAAATTATTTTTACACCTTTATAAAGTTTCGTAATTCATAAATTTATTAATTTTGTATAGTATAGAAAAACACTACATACATTATATTTCAATTTTTTGTATAAATAAAAAACCTTGGAGCATGAAAGGTGATGCTCTATGCTGGCTGATCATTTACTATTGTCTTTATATAGTGAAGTGCAGAAAATGCACTTCACTATATAAATACAATAGTAAATGATTAGCAAGGTGGAATTAACATTGACATGTAAAATTATTACTTATCAAAGCTGATGCCAAAATATTGAGAGAATGCTGCTATTAAGTAGTACTTTCTTCAGAAGTAATTCCACTGTCTTCCTTTGTACTTGCTCTTTCTCTATCAGCTGGAAATTGTGCACATTTTCAGTAGAGTTCAAAATGTTCAACAATTTTCTATTCTCTTATAAAAATATTTTAATGATTAGTTCATATCATGAAAATAATTGTTTTTGTTAGAAAAAGAAAGAAAATATTGTTAATCTTTTATTTCTTCATACTGTTTTGTATAATTGTGCAAAACTCAGGATTATAGGTATCAAGAAGTAAATTTGTTAATTTTTTTTTCCTTCAAGAATTATTAAATACCTCATTCATCCAAGAGAGATACACTCTTTCAGTGAGTCGACATCAGGATTGCAAAGTGTTCCAAGGAAATAAAAATAAAAAATTAAAAAATTGGAAGCAAATATAAGAAGTAATTCAGAAACCCAGAACTAATCAAATCTGTCAACTGCTGCTTTAGTGGGATTATATGAGATTGTACTTATCATTGCCAGAAGGTTGTTCAAAATGTTTGTGACGGTATAAAAATTATTCAATAACATCCTCAGAAAGGTGACTTTGGTCTTAAAATTTTATGTTGACACACACAAGAACAAATTTTGTGACTAGAAATTGCAAAGTAGAATAGATTAAATATAATTGAGATAGAAAGCAAGAGGAAAAAAATTAAGTTCCTGTAACAAAATTGTGAGAAAATCAGAAATTTAGCATATGAATTATATTTTGTTATAATGAATTCAGTTGTTTAGAACACCATAACAATATGACCATTTCAGCATCTACATAACTTCAACAAGAATTTTCAAGTGGAAAAGCTGATTATTAGATGATAGAAAGATGAAATAATTTTATGCAGTAATTACAGAAGATAGTTCTTGTTTTTTCAGCAAATTTTTAATCTAAATTTTCAAATTGTATTTTGTATTAGGGCAAGGGCTTCTGGACTTGAGGTTCTTTGAGAAATGTATATTTGATTCATGTTATTGGAAATCAAATGGTGTGATTAAGATACGAAATTGTAACAATCATTGGTTGTTTGCAGACTCTGCATCCCTAACCAACCAATACCATGATGTCTTGCATAGATGTGTTGTGCTTGACCAATCACATTCATGTTCGGAAAATGACTGCTACAATAAGATAGTTAATATACAATATAATAACAAAATATTGTTCGCCGTCCAAATATTTTACTGCAACCAGTCTCTTGTGCATTGTTTTATTTAAAATGAATACAATGAAAGATACGACAGATTATGTATAACTAGCATTCTTTTTTGACACTTTGGAAATCTATTAAACATTCAAATGTTGATAATTACAACATGAACATCTGCTTATTGACATGTTCAGTATTAATTATCCTCAGTAATGTGTAGATAAGATATAAGAAATATTTTATATTAATGAAATGTTTTGCAACTAGCAGAATTTGAGCATTGGACACAAATGTTCTTTCAGTGTACTGCATTTCGAAGAATACTTTTATCGTGAGAATGTGACCAGGAAAGTTCTAAAAGAGATTTTTCTGTATATTACTATGTACTTGAAAATTGTATGTATATGAAGATTTTGTGGTTCGGAAAGCCATTGTGATTTTTATTACTTTTTGAAATAAAATGTTTTTGAGTCATGAAAGTTTCAGGAGCATTCCTACTACTACTATTCCAAAAATTGGAGTTTTTTGCAATTTAGTTTACTATGTCAGTTCAGTATATAGTATGTTTGAAATAGAATTTGTAAGATAGATACTTAGAAAATTTGTGGAAAAAATTAGGGTGGGTAGTAGCATTTCTACACTACTATAGTCTTTTCTTACATGAGAGCATTTTTCATTTGGCACTGAAAATAATACATGGGGGAAAATGAGTATCTCCTTACGCTTTGAATGAGTCAATGCGATTCACATCTCAATGGAGTCACTCGTCACTTCAGCTCCTCAGTTTGCCCAAAGATGCCACACAGATTCTGTGGATGATTTCATAAGCCTCTTTGGCTTGGTAAGAAGTCTAAGGCAGTCCTATCCCCTTTTTCTAGTGATTTTGGCTCTCCTAATTGTACAGAATTATCTGAAATTGACAATTTCTTAACAGTTTTCAAAATTTTATCTAGCTTTACTTTTTAAAAATATTTTGTCTCGCCTAGTTTTTCAAATTATTTTGACTAACTAATCAATCGATTGCACAAAGTGAATTTCTAGCCCAGGAATCCCACCCCTTGCTGAATGACATAAAACACTTCAAACCATGCCCAACTTGCTCATGATTAAGTTGAAGTTGAATTTCTGAATACATTAGTTTTTTAGTAACTTGAACCCTTGAGCCATTAGATACAATGATATAATTGTGTACAGCGAAAGCATTTCATCACTAGCACATCATCATCTTGAGACAATTTTCCTACAAAACACATGGCAAAAATTTTAGTTATAAAATGTGTGGATGTGTGCATGCTATTTCAAAATGATATACTAAAATTGAAATAGACAAATTTGACTATGGAAGAATCAATATGATCCCAAAAATTGTACTGTTAACCTTTGTGACATAAATCAGTATTGGGAAAAATGTAACTTGTCTATGTGAAATCAATTTAAGTAATAACAGGGTGCTAATGTTTTGAGTGGACTCTTAATGCATAGTTAAGAATGAGCTATGATAGAAAACATTTAAACTGAATTGTTTAAATGGAGAGGTCTTTCATGTTTATTCTGGTGTAGAAAATAAGCAATCTTTAATTGTAGCAAAAACAACATTTCTAAGAAACGTCAATCTCTCTAAAGGTGATTGAAAATTTCCTAAAATATTAGTAATTGTTACATATATTAAAACTTGATTTACAAACTAATTAAAAGTATGAACATTCAATGAAGACTTTGAAAGATCACCAATTTCTCTTGATAACCACCCCGGAACCCATATATTGTATGTAAGCCCTGTTAACAGACCGCTCCGTCTTCCCCACCACAGATCAGCCCCTTAATATGAATTTTCGTTATTTGCTCCATTAAAAAAAAAACATTTTTAGAAAAATGAAAAGCAGGGGGCAGGGTGAAATATAGGGTAACATGTAACATTATACTGTGACCACTGATATTCTGATATGGTACCTTGGCTGCTCGCTCTGTATTATTTATGTGACACCAAATATGAAAGGGTCTTAATGGCACTGATTTGAATTAAATGTCATCCTTATTTTCCTGAAAGATCATCTGTTACTAGAGACTAACAATGGCGGAAAACGGGTTACGGACTTGCCTTCAATCACACCGCATTGCATCCTGAATCTGAGCTGAGCACTCGCCCAAGACCACCTGCTTTATTTTCTTTGATAGGTTTTGTTAGGGTGTTTCTTAATTGTTTGAAGAAATGCGAAAAAAGCAAGTTTTGTGGCTCGTAAGACAGAACATGACAACATGTATACCCACATGACTTATTGAGACGACGGACATGGAAGCCTGTTACTGGTAGACAATTATTGGGAGTATTAAACCTCAAAATGATTTAAACATTTATTTTTAACCAAGAGAAGGAGATAAGAATATTTTATAATGCATTGAAAATGGTAGTAAACGTCTAAAAAATAATTGGCATCAAAATAGGCCCAGAAAAGGGGGGTGGAGTATAAAACTTCATCAAAAGGTTTCATTTCTACAAAGGTTTTTAGTGTTTTTTTCTGCTTCTTCCATTGAAAATTCATGATTTTTTAATCAACTATGTGTAAACTCATAGAAAGTGTTCACAATTGTTTTTTTACCAGTCTTCCTTTTTCAATTTCAACCAGTCCTTGTTTTCTGTTCCAATTTTTCTTAATTGAGCATGCTTTTGGTACTTTGGTGGTAGGTGGTTCCAATCATACCAAGTTATATGACCAAAGTCTATGCCCCTGGAGGATTCCAATGAATGTAATAATATTGTCTTTTGCAATATTTCATTGGGAATGGAAAGTTTTAGCTACAGTATAATTTAATAATATTTATGTTTATAAATTTCATAATATTTTTGAATCAAAAAGTAGCATTTTGTGAACAGAAAACAAAAAGATTGTCTGACTAATAAATGAGAAAAAGTTAAGTACTTCATAGGATACAGAGAAATGCATCGGTAAAGTGTTTTATTTCATCTGCATGAAAATATCTGATATTTGTAAATAAAATTAACCCGAGAACATGTACTCCTATTTCCCTTATGATACCAGATGAACAGTGAATTCCATTCACCACCCTTTTAGGTTGATTATTAAGTAGAATAATCTTAAAATGTCCTTTTCTCTAGTAACCAGTATGGATCACATCTAAAAGAAACCCACAATTAAAATCATTACTTATGAGTAATTTACAAAATGTAATACAGTGGGAATACAATGTGCACAAAACAATCATGATGTGAGACATTACATAAAATGATTTTGACAAGTCACTAATCATCTTCTTCGTAATAGATTACATCGTCATTTTCATTCTTTACATGATTCTATTATATGAATGTTACTTACATACAAAGTTAGATCATACATTACACTTCATCCCCATCACTTTCATTCATTCAGTGTATGCAACATACTCTTTTTAGCTAATTTTCTTCCCCTCTGCCCGTTTATCTGACCTCAAACTGAAAATTTTTTAAAACTATCTTTAATTCACCCTCAATGTGTAAATATATACAAGAACAAAAACTAGTCCTACCTAATGATTTTACTTGCATACCAGACGCGTGGTGAATTCTATTCACCAAGTACAGTCTTTCTGAATATAAAGATGAAAAACTGAACTCTGTATCTTCGAATGTTATCAAAATGACTTACAGGATGTCGACAAAAAGGACATGAGCAGACGATGACGAAAAGGTGTGGTGCAACAGAACGAGAAAGCAAAATGCCAGTCTTGTGAATAGAATTCACCAGTCCTCTTGCGTTAGGGTTAATACATATATTTTGAAATTCTACAGTAATGTTATTATTGAATTCGTTTTAGAAATATTGGATGTATACTTGAAAAGTTTGCTGTAAATCTATCTTCATGATTTAGATTTGAAACGTTTTGTTGTCAGATCTTACAAGAATTACTCTTGTGATCACGTCAGTTTTAACTTCTCTGATAACAGGCTTTTTTTACAGAGATAACGATTTTTGTAGTCTCTCAGGAATTTTTTTGCTGTTATCAATAATCTTTACCTTGTAAGAACTTGTATTATTGTGGAGTTACCACATTTCTTCATTTAAGAATGTTTCTCAGTCATAATCTGTATCAAGAATATAAATAACTTGTCGCTATACAATTTGTGTAACTGAGTAAAATAGCTCTTAATTATTTCTCTTGCGACTTGCACATTGAAAGAAATGCATTTTCATACATAAAATAATGTATCCATATGGGTTCTAGAATATTTCCATTGTGCATATTGGCTGTAATCATGTTTGTAATTTTATACGTAAGAAACACGCTTTGGAAAGAGTAACATTTTAAAATAAAAGTATATAGTGAAATTCTTAGTTGTTTTTTTTTTTTTCCATCAATATGAAAGACACATGTAACTGTAAGTGTTCAGAAGGCATAGACTGGTTGTTTTTAGCTTTACATTTTTGTGCCCTGTACATAATATTCTAAATTCTGATACAATGTATTGGCTAGTGAATGCTTAATTATGATTAAATTGGGAAAAATTTCCCAAATCTTCAGTTGAAAGCTGAAACTGACGATGTAGTTTTCTGTAATATTGATCACTTACTACAACAATCAAAATTTGGCAGAAATAAATTAGTAGAAAAAAAATTGGGTTTTTTGAGCTTCTCATTCTGGTAGAATGGCAAATTTGCGAGTTGGTTTGATGTTTTAACACTTTTATTTTTACAGTAAATTTAATTAATACACAAAATTAAATCTAAACATGGTATGTCATTAGTTGTTTATGAAATTAAATGGAAAAAATCCCTCAGCTCCAATTCTCTATCTCTTTCATGACAAAATTCATGGATGTGGTTAGTACTACTGCCATTCACTTTGATATTGATCACTTGTAAATAATACATTTCGTGATAGAAATATATTGAAATAGGTAAATCTTGTACATCAATATATTAAAGCCTTCTTTTTTGTATATAAAAAGGTTTTTCAAAACCTACAGTCTTTGCTTGTTAAGAGTCGTAGGTGGCATGTCTAGTTACTCTTACTTATGTACTCCTTACAATTATTAAATTAATTTTAGAATTGAATTTAAATATGTAGATATTTATGTATGTAATATAAATAATAATATGTAATATTTATATTAAATATGGTGCACTGTGGGATTTCTTGTGGGAAATGGAAAATTAAAATGTCTCCTTCAAATTAAGCTCTTTGAGTTTTGCTGTTATTACAGAAAATGAATGTCATATGAAGAGGTTGTTGGCCAAAAGTACAGTACTCCAGCTTCTTAACAAGTTCTCCCATGTCCAATAGTTACCATGTTAGATACGAAATCCATATTTCAAGTTTGATATTTTATTGACAGCTTTACTTTTTGATCTTGTGAATATGTTTTTTATCTTTTGTGCAATCAAATCAAGGTTTCCTTTTGCATTGACCTTTTCGGAGATTGCAAGTGTTTGTTATTATTATAATGTTTTATTGTTTTTGTTGTGTTCTTGTTTTTTGTAGAGGAGAAGCACAAACGAGGAGGATCCCCTGTGTCTGGAGGTAAGGTGCCCATTCGCATGAGACTGGGGCTGCCTGGAGGTGGGAGTAGCTTTCCTGAGGAGCGGGAGCGCCCTTCCGGGGGCCGAAGAAGAAGCAGCCGAAAGGTGAAACTCAAGCGCAATGTGTTGTTGGCCTCGCCCGCCGGAGAAAAGGTAATGTGCGGCTCCAGTCTTTCTCTCACATTAGGCAGCATGAGGCACAGTCTGCTTTGCTCTCTCCCGACCTTTCTGTCGCCCGTTCGTGGGCTGGTGGGCACCTGGAGCAGCGTTAGGGCTCAGCTCAACCACACATGGAAGTTAATCTGCAGTGTGATAGCGACCAGGGAAAAGCATTTACGAAGATGCAACTCTGAGTGCGAGATTTGTATTCAAGGGAATAATAGTGGTGAATCATTGATCTGTTCACTTATGAAGTTTTTGTCTGGAAGGCCACCCTGTTTAAAGAACTTTTCTTATGATTTCCCCCTTCTCTGAATGTTGTCAAATAATTCCCCTCGTACAATAAATGTACGCTTTCAGTACCTGATACGCATAATGAATTCACCTGTTCCCTTGCATGTGCGTTCATGTTTTGGGGCTGTGCAATAATTACTAGAATTCTTTTCAGTTATTAAGCCATTTAAACAGCTGCTCCAAAAATTGTTACTGCAAGCCCTCCCAATGCAAGTAATAGTGTTTTATTTGGGAAGGAAAGTCTGTGTTATACCCTTTCATCTAAATGCCTTAAGTAAACGGGTAATTTTTTTTTTTTTTTTTTAAATACAGTTTTAAAGTATTTGGAATCACATATTTATTTTATCATGTACTACTTCTAGATATGTTCTAAACACATTAAATAACATTTACAAACATTAATAGTACTTGAACAAAATAAGAATGTATTGTCATAGCTTTTATGTGTTCAGAGGCAGAGGGCTTGCAGTGTTCAAACCTTGTTAGGTGCAGACTTGTTGCAAATTGTTTCAATGGATTTTAGAAGTTTAAGTTAAACTCTTTGTAGTATTCAGTAATGCACGATGATTATTGGAGGTCCATTATTAAGGAAAGTTGTAGCGAGATTTACATTTCAGGCTATTTGCAGGTGTGTAGGTGGAATAGTTACTCTCAGCCACTTTATAATTACTGCTGCAGTCCTAAGCAGCATTGCTAAAATGTATCACCCTCAATTTGAGCAAGTGTGTAATAACTGAAGATGTTAACTGCATTATCAACTGCTCTTGCATCATTGTCATCATGTGTTTCAATATTTTGAAGCAGATCTTTGTCCTAGTTAAAGACAATTTGAGTTGGACGTTCTTTAAAATGTCTGTTGTTATTTTTCTCAGTAATGTCATGTATGTTCAATAAATCAATAATCAGTACATAGGGTGTACTCTTGTGGCATGCTTGCACTTTCGAATTGATAAGATGCAACTTCAGATTACACTTATGTGTGCTTTTTCCGTGTGGTTACCATTTAAGAATTTCAAGACTTTTGCCTGTAATATTCATTATTTCGGGAGTGAAATTTATGTTGGACGTTATTTATTTATTTTGTTTTCCTGTGGTATTAGCTTTAGACATTTATTTTTCTTCATATTTGTCCTCCAGTGTTTTTCTACTGTTAAATGTTTTAATAATAATTCCTGTAAATAATGTTATTTCCTGTTATTATCCTTATGTTCCTATTTTCCTAGCTGTGTAACAGCAGGCATTTTGTTTTTAATGCTTTGTGTATTTCTGGATTATACAGTTAAACCAACCTGTTAAAATGCCTTATCCAACATAAGAACCTATTACAAACCTATTGTACAAAAATATACCATGTAGCCTAGCCTGCTCCTTTTATCAGTTCTATTGTAAACCTTATTGTACGTCCTACATTCCTGTGACATGCTGAGTATATGAAACGTTCCCAGATATCCTGGGAGGATTGTATGGCTAACCCTATGCATGCTGCTTTCTTTTCTAAATTTTATTTTTATTTATTTCAAGTTGAATATAACATAGTACTATTTTCTGTCAGAATCACCCCCGTCCTTTCACCTGATATCTGGGAACATCAGTTCATTACTCCAGTATTGCATCCTTTGTACCAACTGTTAACAATTTGTGTGAATGTAAGTGATAAGTAGATATAATAAAAGCTTCCAGGTCTAATGAAAGCTGTTTTGATTTGGTAGGTATATGGAGCAGGTTAAACAATGTGCAATAGTTTGTACAATAACACAATCAGGAAATTATGTATTAAACTTGAACTTAAAATTAGTTGCATTGCTTTAGGCTTTATTTTAACTTCATAATGTAAACATTGTCAACAATGGGATGTATTTTTGTACTGGACTTTTTTTCCTTATAAATTGGCAAAACACATCCAGCTAACTTGTTCCCTGATATTGTACATGTGAAGCCTAAGAAAATGTTTTGTAATCAAAAATGTAAAAGTTCATTAAAGCTTTATTTTTACTGTGTTTCCTGTCAAATTTGTGTGATGCAAATCGCTACTTTTGTTGACTGTTTCTTTTGTATGAAAGAGCAGACCACAATTTGTGATGTGCATTGGAAAAAAAATATATTTTTTTTATCAACAATATGCTTGTACTCGGATGAATCATCCGCATCATAATCCGTGCTACAGTGTGTACCACGTATGTTTTACTTTGTATTCTTTTATTTTTCCATTTTTTCTAAAGAAATTTCTTTGGAAGAATGTCTCTTTGAACTTCTGCTGTATTTGTCTTGTAGAGGTTTAATCTGTATTTAGATTTGGACAGATTTTTGGTTTCTAAATATATTTTCATTTTTAAGGCTCATTATTGTTCGGTAATCTGGGGCCAACAGATACTGTTAAGTAATGTCATTGAATCATTATGTTTAGAATTCAGTAATTTGAATTATTTCTTTCAGAATTGTATAAGCACTGAATGAAGTTAATGACTGTGTCTTAGCACTATCAGTTGGTTGGCAACTAATAACATATTAAGTTTGTAAACTAGTCAGTTTGTTGTAATGGCATGCGTAAGTCATCATTTGATTTGACTGATGCTAGTGTTCTGTTGCTGTATTTAAGTAAAGGTGGGTGAAGTGACAGTTTAATTTTATATTGAGAAAGTACGTTATTTTCTTTACTTGTTTTGATGTTCCTAAATTCTTAAATTTGGGGGTGGAGGGGGAACACAGAAATTGCTAGTCATCATTCTTACCTGTAGTTAGCTTGACCAATCTCTTCATTGTAGATTGATTCAAACGTAATAAATTAATACATTTACTCATGCCATATTCATCTTCCACACAGCTTGAAGCAAATTTGATTGGTCCTCAGACTGAAATATTCATGAACTCAAAAGTTGTGAAATTCGTGGCCCAGAAAGCTATGATTTCAATTGATTAATTTCTTAGGATACGTTTTAATGTCTTGTTTAATAGCTTGACAAAATTCTTGTTTTGTTGTCAATTCCATGAAAAAGAGAATTTTATAAATTTCAACGTAAAGAAAGCATAGTAATTATTTTGTATAAACTTAATTGTAAAATTAAAAAAGGTTCCAGTTGTTAATGCCATTTGTAATCTTGCTTCTTGGAAGCTGTAGATATTTTCTCATGCGGGCAGATTTTTGTAAAGACTGAAATAACCATTTTAGTTGGCATTAAAAGAAACCAACTTTTCATTGTAAACTTTGATACCATTCAGAAATTTCGAAAAATATGCACTACAATAAAACCTAGTTTTAGACAGTTCAAATGGTAATTTGAGTTTTATTTACATCAGAGCACAGAGGCTGTGTTGTTTGATATTTTGTATGTCATAATTACCTAATAGTTAGTTATTGTGGATTGTAGGATGTTAAGTTCATGTGTTAAAAAATGTGACAAGTGTTATGATCTGTTATCCATTGATAGCCATTTGTCAGAATAGGATTATTACAGGTTTTTAAGGAAATATTATATGAAGGAAACGTGAAACTTCCATTAAAAGTATATGAAGTTTTTTGCTATTGTTTTTGGTAATTTGCTGAAATTAGCAATTTTGGACATTCATTCACAAGTTACTTGTTCAGAATTGATCTATTGCTATTATTCCTTTTGGAAAGAGTTGTGGTCTAAAACCACAGAAACAATCAAATAGTTTGTTTAGAAATTGTTGGGGTTAGGGTTAAAAATGTGAAACACATAAAGTTATTCTCATTGAGACATTGTATAAGTAACTACTGTAATTAATTTTTCAAGCAGAAGGTACAAAATTTGTGAACATCAGTATTGTGCAATATATTACCTTTGAGAATTTGTACCTGAGTAGATTTAAGTTGAATTTACTGCATTTTTTTACATGGGAAAAGTTAATAAATATACTATAATTGGGAAATGATAGGAGTGATTGTGGCAAAGGAATACTTCCATGTGTAGTTACTCTTAAAAACTGTGATAAACATGAATAGGGTAAAATTTACTTTAGAACACAAGGAAGTGTGCCATTGCAGTAATTACAGTAAACATGGTATACACTATACATGTTTTGTAAATCTATACCTATGGTTTAATTATATGTAAGGGGTTTACTCTGCCTTTTCTGTTAATGGGATATGTATTCATGTATCTGCATCAAGTTTAAGAAGATCTGTTTGATCACAGCATTTCAGATGCTGCTGCTTCATCTTAATCTGTGCCAAGAAAGCCTGTCTTCACTAGATCTAGTCTTAGTGATATTACATGCAAGCCTAGAGCAGGACTCTTTTGTAAGTCAGTCAAGAAGGAAAATATTTTTATTCCATATAAATACCTCCATTTTTGTGGCAGTTCTGGTGATGAATGTGCTGTTTAAAAGAATGGAAATAAGCTTTTATAAATAGTTTTCCACTTTGAACTCTATATTAATATCAACATTGGAATATGTAGGTCATGGTAATTTGGAAAATCAGAATGCACTGCTAAAAGCCAATTTAACATGAAATATACTTAAAAATTGTATATTGAGACTCAAAAACAATTTCCTCAAATAACTTCAATGCTTTTTCTATTACTATTGATATTCAATACTTCATTCCTACTTTATTGGCATAGCTAGTGTGTCTGCTCAAGGTTATGTATGTAATGAAAATTTCCGGAGCTAGTTAATTTTAGCTAGTTATTAATAGGATTTTAATTTTTGTGTTTTGTTTTAAATGATCTAGGTTTAATCATGGAATCTACCCTTATGGAAAAAAAGTGGAAGAAATATCAAAAGTGAAAACAGCACTGAACAAAAGAGAAAAACAGATACATTAAAAAAATAAAAAAAAGAAACTGAAAAAATAACATTATAAACAGTTGAACTGTGATTGTTACAATTTAGTTAGCCATGGATTGACAAGTGAGTTGTGTTATTGCAATATGTTAAAACTTAATTGAATTCCTTTGAATAACTTTGTGTCAAATAAAATGTCTAGTCCTAGGCAGAATTAACTATATCTGCAGTGAATTTTGTATTATAATTAGGTACTTAATTATGCATTTCTCTTTGTGATTTCTATAAGGTCATTCTGCATATTGTTGGTGCAGTTTTACGTTATTTCCTTAGGATGGTCTAAGGTACGGATAGTAGCATTTATCTTGTATGAATATTTGTAAATATAGTGAATAATTTTGTATAGAATTGTCAATTGTAAATTATTCCTCTTGTACTTCAAAATGGACCATATTTCTCATGCCCATATCCCTTGTATATATATTTTGTAAATAAACATATTTTTCAATATATTTCTTGAATCTTTTTTTTTACTACATTGAATACATTGGTGTTTTTTCCCTTGTCTACTCAGATTCAACATCTTTATCAATGCATTACATAATATATATTAGAAGTCATCTTCAGTTAAAGTACTTTTTACATGTAAGCTGGTTTTTCATTACCAAAAATAAAAAAATCAGGAAAGTGCCAATGTCACACACTGCTTAGATCTGGCAGCTCAGAAATTGACCATTGAGCTTTTATTTAGTATAAATTGAAAAACATTGTATATAAATAATCCTTTGCTTTTCCCCTAGTTATTTCACAATGTATTCCCAAATTCTTTAATACGATAATACAATTTCAATTTTTGGGGTACATTTTCATTTTTTTACAAGGTGTGATGCATCCATATAAAGGGTTTGAGAAGAGATTAAAAATGTCTGCAATTCAGCCATTTCTAAAAATTTTGGGATGTTTCTTGTGAAGAGGCTGTGATAAATGTAATTACAATATGCATTTAATAGATTATAATTCACAATTTCAGCAGGATACCTTAACTGTTTTTACAAGAATTACAGCTGAACTTTTTAATATGAACAGGTATTTGAAGATGTGATATGGTAGTAGCTGCAGGACACCTACAAGATTTGCCTGAAAGTAAATTCTTTCACTAATGTTTACTTAATATAAATTATAAAACAGTAAAACAAGCTTTTGCAGCTATGGACCTTCCTAGCATTTCTTTAATCTAAGAGTTCATCAGAACTATTTTCAACAAGTCCGGTGAATTTTTCTTTTAATGAGTAATTACAATATTAGTATTCTTGTTGCATTGTACCAAATTCACACTTTTAGTAAAAAAAAAGTTCCATATCAATTTTCCATGGTTAACTTAATTACTAAAAGATGCAAAATATATTTTAAAATGTTTAAAATAAACAAAAAATCAGTTATAATCAAACTGAATGAAAGGAAATAAATTGGGAGTGAAGTAGGATATGAAATTATACTCAACATCTTTTTTTAAATATTTTAATATAGAATGTAATCGAACAATAGCATGTCACCTTCATTACAATGCACACTAATTCATGAAATACAACCATATCTGCACAAAATCTTAATTAGGCAAGGGAAATTAATTATTTGAAAACAATTCACTGCAATGACAGTTCCTGTAAATTACTATTTCTCACCGGATAAATAACTTCATTTCAGAACAAGAATCCTTGCGTATATAAATATATAAAGGATATACAGAAGCTTAAAAATTATCTAAATCACTCGAGTTCACATTAAGCTAGTACACCAGTTTGTTCTATCAGCATAATAACTTATTGTGAATAAATACTTAAGTTTCAAAACTGCAAGTACTAAACCATGTTATGCCAGTAATTTCAACACAATTAAAAGTTTTTTTCATATAAAAAATCACATGGCCTTACACTTGAGAATGGTGTACCTATAAAAGTATTTACTATATTCTGAGTCTACTCTAACACATGAAATAAGAAAATGCATTTACCTTCTTCAATACACAATATAAAAGTGACATTTTCATGCTCTTTTTTTTAGTTTTCATCAAATTTAAAACCACACTACAAATGCATTACCACCCCAAGTTCTCCAATTATTCGGTGACACAAAATACAAAGGCATGTTTCACTTCATTCAGCCAGCCGTTTTGTATGCGAATAATATTAGTACAGATGTTGAACCAAGCATCTACATTAACTATATTTTACTTTGAGAAGATATGGAGAATCAAAATATACAAGTTGTCATAACTTTTGTTTACTATCAAAGAACGAAAAATCAGTACCACATTTCATGATTTGAGAACAAAAGGCCATTTTTAAACAATGTAGAACCCATCTGTGGCAAGAAACCAGTTCTGTCAATGTATCACACAGTCCATGTCTTGCACTAGCAGCTGACATTTTTCTTTTCCACCCCACACATTTACCAAATCTTCTACACAGAACCTTCTTCTCATGATGTGATCCAAGTGATAATTAAACAATCTTTTGGCTGCAGTGCAAGTGCAAAGGTCAATAGGGGTGGATTGGTTTGCAAGTGAGTTAGGAAGAGGAAACGTACAAAGGTTAGTTGGAAAGAGTGTAGCGAACATAAGGAACTTCAACATCATTTCCATCAACATCATTGCAGCAAAGCTCAAATACTAGTGCTCGAACGTGGGATTCAATTTTCCTTTTCGATACCTTTTTCACTACCTCAGACATCGGCAGCGACATTCTTTCTTGACATTTGGCAGTGGCCATGAAGAAAGAATACAGCATACATACTCCTTGAGACAGCATTGTTATTTCTAAATTATATTTTTCTTTGAAATAATCAAGGAATTCCCGAAGAGTCAATTCCCCAGCAATTTCAAATCGATCCCAAAGGGTCCATTCAGTTTCATAGTATTTCAATTTTGGAGCAGCAATGGGTTCTGAAAAGGCAAAGAAAGGCAGAGCCAAGTTCACAAATCCATTCTTGTATGGCTCCAGAGTTTTAAATCCTCTGGCCAATTTAAATAATTCCAAGCAAGCAAAGCCTGCTACAACAGAAGTGGTGGTGGCAATAGCTGGTATAATTTTTCCAGCAATTAATTTACTCTTATGTCTGTCAGCTGCAGGTATCTTATAATTGGCAGCTCTAAGATTAGATGCAGCAACAATGAAGTCCATGTGGAAATTAGTGTCATCATCCTTCTCAAATTCAATTGGTGTGATCTTCAGACTTCCAAGAGAATCACGTGATGGTAAGTCTTGCTGCAACTTGCTAATCCGAATATGATCTACTGCACCTGCTCCATTTGATACCTGCATCTGAGAATCTGTAACTGCAATCTTTACTCCTGATTTAGGGGTGAATTCGGGAACTTTGACATCAGCCAGCATTGCAATAACAGCTTCACGGTCAGTACAGTGAGGGATACCATATACTTCTGCTTTTAAATTGGCTGCAGCAATAATAAAATCTAAATGCAGAGAATTATTTGCATCAAATTCCAAGGCCTGAGGACAGCGTTTTGGTCCTGACCAGAAAGGTTGGCCACTTGAAGTTACTTGATCAGGAGGAAAGTTGAAAAGTAACTGCCGAATTTGGTCATTATATTGTTCTTGCCAATAGCACCTAGCCCAGGCCACTGCATCTTTAAAACTTTTTGGCCTCTGGTCAACTAAAGCCTGCTTAACAGATTCCAAGACTTCTAAAGGCTGAACACCAGGCAACTTCAGAGTACGTTCCACGAAATTTGGATCTGCCAAATACTGAGCAGCATTTTCGGCAGCTTGTCGAAACAGTCCTTCAAAGCAATCTCTAGCCCATTGTAGTGTATGTTCAATAGCGTTGGGAAAGTTCTTCAAGGTGCATATGGGAATACTTTTCTCAGGAGGATCCTGAGAGGAGCTGTACGATTCAGTAAGAAATGGAACAACCACCTGTGTGTTCCCTTTGGTACCTAGAGTTCCAGATTCTATTAGCGGTTTCCGGTAATACACACACCTTCTATCCATGTAGATTCGAGCATCCACATTATCCAAGGCATTGGCTACACCATCTAAATTTTCAAAGAAGTTATCATCATATGTTTTCTCAGTTTCGGGGCCAACTCTATTTTCATGAGCCACAACATTAACTGAAGGATTCATGCGTCTTATTACCTTGGCAGCTGTGCTAGACTTGGCTCTCTGAACGTCAGAGGGTCTAAACAAAAACTGCCTGTTGAGATTAGATTTTTCAATGAGATCCATATCAGTGACAGTTATCTGACCACCCTCTCCGGCTCCAACTCCCATCATTGCAAAATTCTTTAGCAACTCACAGCCAATAGCACCAGCTCCAACTACAAAATATTTTAGAGATCCTAGTCGTTTCTGGAAAGAACTACCAAACACTGCAATTTGTCCATCATAACGAGACCCAGTTGGCTTGCATTCTTCCTCAGTAATTTCACTCAAGTCAGATGGTAGGCATTCCAAAGCATCAAAATACAACCACTGGAAAATTGGGAAAAATTTGCCACTGCAGGCCTTCATTACCTCTTGAGCAACAATACCACCAATTGCAGCATCCAAAGGAGGCACTTTACCAGCTGAAATTTTGGCAAAAAGTTTCATTAAATCAACATCAGCATCTCCATCATCACCACTGCTTTTTGCTACACCCAAGAATGCTTCAGCATCATCCTCATTCCAAGGTTTTGGCAATTCTCCTTTTTGTTCAATGTATTTATGCAAAGTAGCATAAGCTCTATGGAGTTGAGGTGGGCGGTCAAATTTGGCAAAATCTGTCATAACAAATTCGGGTTCTTTAATAGAATCTTTCAAGGATTTAAAATTTACAACTTTGGGCATTTTGACCTGAGTTACAATACCTCCTCTGATATATTCTGCATATTTACTAGTATCTCCGATGCTAAATGTATAAGGGCCAAGGACGCGGATTTTTAGTGGTTCACAGTGATTGAGTTCAGTCATGCCCTGCACCTCAGTGAAGGTCACATGATCTCCATCTGTCAGACCATGGCGAGTGTCATCAAGGCATGTAACCACACCTTCTTCATCCCGTGAAATACTTGCAATCATTGCTGAAACTGGCTGTTCTCCATTTACATCAACAACAGAAAATTCATCCCCAAAGTCACAAAAGACTTGAGCAAATAATCCTCGGGTATCAGCAATGATAAGTGCAATATTATTAGCATGAGTAACCTCGGATATTCTTAACTGTTCCGCAAACGAGCTACTGGTTAAGACAATCACTCTGAATTTTTTAATATAATCTTCAGTAAGCTCGCCAGTATAAACTTCTGTTGGAACATATGTGTTTAATTCGCTTAATTGCCGCAAAGAAGCTTCGGCACGATTTTTTCCTACATCATCTTCGGACAAATAAAATTGCGAAGTTAAATCCTCGATCTTACATTGGGCTACGTCATGCAGTGTCACGGACTTCACACCACCTAATATCACATTTTTAGCAACTTCTACTCCCAGCCCACCAAGCCCGGAAATAAGTACATCGGAGCTGGCCATGCGGCGCATAGCATCATGGCCCAAAACATAAAGCTGCCTTGAATATAGTCCTTCATCGATGTCTTGAGAAGTTGAGGCTGATCCATTCTGCGCCATGTCTGAAATAGCCTGTGAAACGGATTTCGCTCCAGTTGAGTCTCCTGTAGCAAGTTTCCGCTTCTTGGCTGGAGGATCAACCGAATTGCCCACCACTTCAGCACTAGACATCGGACACACACGCCGTCTTATCGGACAATTTTGTTTCTAGAAGACAGAATGTTCTGCACTAAATATTTTTGACTTTTGGTATGCGAAGCAATATCGCTGCTTCCTATTGGAGAACAAAAGAAACGTGAGGTGCGATTCTGGCGTACCAATGAAATTGCACAAGAAATGAAGTACGTTGTACGTCCGCTAGGTGAATCGAACTGTCATACAAAAATAATTTCGGTACCTCACCTAACAATTTATTTAACAATTCAAAAATTAGTAAAATTTCTAAAATATTTATTATTTTTAGTAAATACACAAATTATAATAATGTTTATCCTATTTTATAAATAAAATTATTTAAGTATATTTTTTAGGTTTCATTTTCGTGTCTCTCGTCCAAAAGATAAAATTATTTAAAAAAGGATTTCTTTTCGTAAATTTTTTTAACATACTAACCAAATTACTATGATCAAAAGAAGAAATTGATTCTTCAAAGGAATTGAGAAACATTCGTATATCTCTCATACTGTTTTCAAAATATTAACGCACGCGCTACTGTTATATTTAATACGAACTATTTATTTTTAAACATAATTTGTGAGAAGTGTACAATATTTTGAATTAAAAACACAGAGAAAGAATTTGATCGTATATTTGTGTGTATTTCCGCCATGGGGATTTTCGCTGCATCAATTCGATATACAATCGATAGTTTGCCATTTGAGAGGAAAACACTTGTTTCACTTTATCCTTGAAGTTTTGGAAGGCGTGTAACAGGTGGGACATGAGTATCGTTGTTTTTCGTTTTGTAAATGTAAATAAAATTATTAAAATTGAAAGTGAGAATTCCAGAAGCGCGAAGTTATTGATACTGACCTTCCAGGGGGATTCATATCTTTAATATGGTGGTTGTTATTAAGTAATTGGAAGCAATTTAGAATCAATTGACGTTTAGTTCACAGCTTCTAGGCGCGCAGAAAATGCCGCGTCCACAGCAAAAAGAATTGTTAATAGCTGCTGCCCTTTTATTGTATTTGGGAGCTGTATGTTCTCAATCATTTGAAGTAACAACGCCAAAAGTGGAGACGTGGACAGGCCGTTGGTTGCCCGAAAGACCCCCCGTAGAAGTCGCCACAGAATCAACTGATGAAGATGACTCCCACGGTGTTAAGATGGGAGTTGCTTCTCCAGTGTGTGATGATGCTCGTGTAAGTTCATGTGACATATGTTAACTTCTTCACGTAAGTGGTTTGTAGAAAAACTTTAATTGTATGTATTTGCATTTTTCTGTTTTTCCCCCCAGAGCAATCTGACTTTAGATTGGGATTTTTCACCAGTTAACTATACATGTTTTAGTAGGTTCAGAATTAGGCCTGATGAAAGTGTTCAACCTATTTTGGAGCGTGAAAATATCCCTCGATTTTACATTGTAAGTTTCAGTAATTTTATTGTTTTCATTCAATCAAATATCAAGGTACATAATGTGCACAGGAAAGGAATTTTGTATGTAATAATGGAAATTTGTACTTCATTTTGCAGGCACAGCATAAATGCATGGACCAACCCATCAGTTATGACACTTTGTTGCCTACATTGTAAGTTGATTGCTTGCATTGATTCTGAACATATTTCTAATGAAAATTCCGTTTTATAATTTCTTCTTATTATTTGACAGTGGTACCCATCGCCCCCTTTGGCCTCGTTATGGAGAATATAAATTTGTTCCAAGGCAAAGATGGTTGCACAATTTGGAGGTCAGTTGATTCTCCTTTTAAACCAGATGTTTAACTTTTATTGTGCTTTCTACAGAAATCTCTATTTAGGTAGAATTTTGAAATGGTCTGAGTTGTGCAACTGGAATGTACTAAGACAAGAAGATATAATTTTGCTATACTTTTAATCTTAAATGACAATGTTCTATCTTGAGATCGTTATCATAGTCTTTTATTATTGTATAATCGCCAATCATTTGGCCTTCAAGTGAGTGCTATAAGGCTATTCACTTTTTATTAGATGCTCTCTTTTAGAAAAATTCATATTTTTCCAGAGCTTTATGTACTCCACCCAGTCAGACCTAAAGTGATAGTCAAGATAAAGTTTTGCAACCATTGCTTTAAAGCATAAGGAGAACAAGAGGCAATAAAAGTGTATACAGAAGGTTAATAGGGTTCATTGATATTAATTACAGGGTAAGAAAGGTATAGATTCAATAATTTAATAGGAAAAAAAGACAGCTTCATGATGCATTGTAATTGTTTCTTTGGTGAATTGTTTTCTTTCAATTATTTCACCTCTTTGTTGTGACTAGTGTTTTATACTGCCACTCCTTTAGTGTTTGGTACTCATCCCAATTTTTTAACTTCTACACCTCCTACAAGGTTTTGAGTATCACAGCCCAAGGTTTGAGGTCAACCGCACTCCTTGAAGTCCAGAAAATAATGACAAAAACATCTCTTACTGTAATTTTTACATGAAACCAGTATTAATTTAGTTGGTCTGTCAGTGTCGCATTTGAGCACTAGAGGCACCAGTGGTGAAGCTGAAGGGCAATCTGGGAGCCTTAGAATACTCAAATTATTTTTTAACAAAATCTGTTTTGTGTGCCTTTTTTCAATATTTGTTTACTGAACTGTTAAAAAATAGTAAATGTTTTCGGCTCTCTTTTTCCCGCTTCAGTGCAGGGGAATCAGCAGGGCCACTGAGCCAGCTAACGGGGAGCCTATGGGGAGCTTGTGAACAGACATCAGCTAGTTCTGTCATACATGTGCACAAAGGAGCGCCCACTCTCTCCTTCTCTCTCACACTTGCTGGGCAGGGAGCCGAGGCTCCTTGCCAGGCTCTCAGCATGCACAGACTTGTGCCACACAGCACATCCTGGCCAATGTGGCAAATAATTCATCTCCCCTTAATGTTGTGATAAATAAGAGTGGGTTGTTTCTGTGATTTGTTTTGTGTTTTCTTCATGAAACAATTAATGAAGCTACAGATTTAGTGTTATAGAGAATGTCCCACCAACTCTAGGCCACTCCCATATACTTTAAACAGTTCATGATATCAAAATGCAATTTTCGCTCAACAATGCTCAATCATGTGGCAAGAAGTCTGCCATAGAAAAAGAAATAGTAGATATATGTAGTAATGTTCCATGGTGGATATGAAGATACTATTGTAAACTGCTTCAAAGCAGAAATGACCATGAGTAAACTTTCAGGATCAGAATTATTTGAAAGACAAAAAATTATTTCTTTTAAAATGTTTGATGCAGAAGTGACTTGGATGGAATATCAATTTCAAAAATTTAGAAACTATCAATTTATCGAATTTCTTGATGAAGAGTAGTTTTCTATCTACAAAATTCTCCTTTTCTTCAGAATTTTCTTTTTCCTTAATAAAACAATATAAATAAATATATATATATATATATATATATATATATATATATATTTTGACAGTGAACAGCTTCAAAATGAACTGACGAATGTAGTTGCAGATAATGCAAAATACTTGACTGCAGACTTGTTGCTGAAATATTTCTTGGACAATGGTCTAGAAAAGAAATATCAACAGATGGTTTGGTTGATACAACTCTGTTTAACTTTCCCTGAATCTACAGCATTATGTAAAAGGAATATGATTACATGAAAGACAGTGAAGACATTCCTAAGAAATTCCTTGAGAAATATTAGGCTCAGTAATTTGAGTACACTGGCTATTGAAAAGTATCTTCTAAATTAACTTACAAGAGATGACAGCTTAGAAATGAAGTTATCAAAGTTTTTACTGAACAATAAGCCTAATGAATGGAGCTGATGTACAAAAAGTGTAAGGTAAGATTTTCAGAATACTGTGACTAGCTTCGCCACTGAGAGACACTCCATCCTTGCAAAGAAATATTTTTTGTAAAGTTGTCATGTCTGAAACTTCTGTGTCTGTATTGTACAAATTACAATGATCTAAAAGAGAACTACTCAGGTGCATTATAAGTCTGCTGAGGAAGATACATCAAAATATAATATTTTGTCAAGCAATGTGTAAGTGAGGTAGACCAATGGCAAATTGAATTTTATGCTAAACAAAATATAGAAAACTACAGAATGGCTCTGACTTTCTCATTTGAGTTTGTCCCCTTTTGAATTTGGGCTATCTTTTTGGTTTTTCCCCTCGTCCTTCCTGGCAGGCATCTATCAGTGCATAAGGGACCTATGAGTGCCTCTCATAACTCTCCCTCTCGTGGAACCAATGCTTCAAGAAGAGCTTCCTTATGCCACTCGAACATCATGTTGAAGAAACCCTTAGCCCCATCTCAGCCCTATACCTTTACATGCCCTGATAGTCCTTAGCCCCATATGGGTGGGTGTATCATTGTTTTGACCGGCAAAGGTGGCTTAGAGCACTAATGTCATTGCAGTGCTCTGACTGGGAGCTCCTAGGGTTGAAGTCCCCGCAATGGCAGGATTTTCAACTCTAGATATATAGCTATGTCAAATCCAGTCACTGACTCGAAAATTCTAGTGCTCTGATTGGTAGTTTTCTGTGGTTTCTTTTAACAATACCAGGCAAATGCTGGAGCAGTACCCGAACAAATGGGCCACAGACACTGTGCGATCTTTCCTTCTTCCTTGCATTATCCTCACCTCTTACACTCACAGTCGCTACATTACCACACATGCCAGGAGATTGGTTGGGAGCTTGTTCCAGCTGGGGCAGTGTCCTGCTAATAGGAGATACCTGGTTTGGGAAAATACTTGTTTGAGCAAACTGATGATGACTCCAAATCATGCCTTACAGTTGGGAAGATCGCTACCACCACCTCCCATGATAAAATACGCACTACACTTACGAGATTAATGGCCTTGGTAGAGGACACACCCAGAATCACTAATCAATCTATCAAAACCATTGTTTTGGATCTAGGGAACAAATTCCTCAATTACACACAGGTAGATAGGAGACACTTATCAGTGATGGCAAGGGATTATGGAAAGATTAAGATATTGAGTGATACACAAGAGAGTGGTAATGTCCACATGCACAAAAAAATAAATGAAATAAAAATTTTCCGAAAACATTCATACCTTTTGAGTTTCAAACCCAGAGGTGCCACAATCTTTTACCTAGTCTAATTTCATTAAAATAATAACCATTCAAGTAAAATTGACTTTCATGATCCATGAATGTGAAATTATGTGCTTTTCAAATTTGAATTTCTGTCTCAATGACATTTGACTTCGTTTGTTGCCTAAACACAATGTTAACAATGTAGCTTTAAGAAATATCAACCACATGCTCAGTAATGAAAAAAATTAACTCATTTAAATAATGTAACAAAGAAATTTGCTGAATAAAATATAGTTGAGTTTCCTTTTCTATAATATTTATACGCAGAGGAAATTGTAATTTTTCAAAAATCACATTCATCTTCACAATTTTTTTGTCTCCTTATGGATTAACTGAAATCAGATGTTGAGAATATTACAGGAAAGCATTTTTTAATATTGAAATTTTCAGGGAAACTTTTGAAGCCACTTCTGAAAACTTTTTAAAATTAACCAACCAACAAAAGTATGAGGAATTGTCTTAATAAACTTTAACTAACTTATTTAATCGTTTTTTTCTTTTTATAAATATTTCAACATGCTGGAATGATTTGAATCACGTTTTTGTTTACGTTTACGTTTTTGAATTACGTTTCCCTCCCCTCTGTTATAAAATTAAGAAACTGTGAAAATGAGAAATAAATATACATCTTTTTATCCAACATTAAATGAATTTAAATGCTAGAAATTAATTTTCAGACTGTTTTTAGTGCACTGCATTTCTGAATTTTTTCTGCATTTTTATTTTTAAAATTTCTATGAGACAATTCTTGTTCTGGTTTTCTTAATTAAATTAGTAATTAAACATGAAATATGAAAGAAAGATGATTTTAGTTTGTGTCAGTGAGAGAGAGACAGGGAAACCTTATAAACAGAAGACAGATATTAATTTCAAGAATGAATTAAAAGGAAACACAGTATGTATGTGATGGTTTTACATGTTCAAAATATTCTGCTCTCTTAGTATAGACAAGATTTGAATGTAGTACAATGTAACCTGTCTTTAGCGGTCAGTCATGGTTCCAGAAAAGAATTAACATTGGTACAGCTAGCTCATGATTAAGAGAATGATGGAGATTATGAGATTGAGATTATTATGCTTATGATGGAGATACGTGAAGTAGGCATCTGGTCCAATTTTGCTATTTGAAAGGAAGTTAATATCAGTTGCTTAATATATAAATACACTGAATCTATTTAATATCTGATGCTTTTTTGCTTGTTTACTTATTGAACAATATGTATGCAAAGTCATTCAGTTCTTCATGATGTCTACCTAGGTATCTCCATTCCCACATTTGGGCGTTAAGGAATGGCATCATCCAGGTGTAACATTCACATATTTGTAACGCATGTTTCTATGCCCCCTGAAGTGGCCAGAAACAGGGGAGAATGATGTCTGGTGGGAGGTCACAACTCGCAGGTGAACAACCTTTCCTACACGGAACTCGAACCTGCAACCCACCAAACTGAGCTTGCCACTTCACTAGTGCCTTAGGGACCTTGGTCATTGGACAGGCATTATAGCATTATGGATCAAAATCTCAAACTCAGAAAGTGTGATGTAATACAGGTTAATCTGCAAAATGTTTCATGTCAGCTGCCCACGGGAAATGATGTCTGGTTAAAAGAGAGAATATTTTCATGTGTCTTATGGGAAAATCAATCTGTCCTGTGCAAAAATTACTGTTAATGAAGTTGTCTGCTTAGCATTTCAGCAGATTTCACTGTACTACATTTATTATTAAAGAGAATTTTTCACAACAAACATCCGTTGATTTGAGTAATGACCTTCTTTGCAGCACGGAGGAATTGTTGCATTGTATCATCCATGTGCAAATCCTGTGGAAGTTAATCGTTTACGACAATTGGTCTCGAAGTGCTTGTGGAGGCATGTTATATCTCCGTCAAATTTTCTTGATCCAGAAAGAGTAAGTAAAGTACATCATTTAAGAAACCTTATTTGGTGTAATAGAAACTAGGCACTTCAAATTTTGAATAATTAGCAATTAACTGTCATTTGTGTTTACTATTCACAAAAAAAAAAAAATGTTTCACTCCTGAAACAATGTATGGAATCAGCGAATTTTGGTGTTCTTTGTAAAATTGTTAGTCCATTAAATTTGATAGTAAATTCTGAACTCTCAAAGCGTGCTAATTAGTAAATATGTCATTTCAATGAATGTTCAATTTGAAATTCCTGTAGGAGCGCATTACAGGCCCCCTTTACTCATTTGTTTGTGTTCTACCTCACTTTTCTTCTTGAACATCATCTTGGCAGTACATAGTGTTTCCTCACATTTATATCTTCATATGATAAGCCAGTGCAAATATTGGACATTGTTTCTAGTTTTCTTTATACTCTCTTATGTTGTTGTTGTTTGTTTTTTTTTTGTTTTTTAATTAATTAATGAACTGAAGGTATTTTGTATCTTACTGAACCTTTTTTATTATTTCAGCCCTTAGCATTACTAGCATGGGGTTGGCGACTGACAATGCCTACAGCTCAAAGTGACGTTATTCAAGAGTTCATTCAACAGCATGCACTGAAGGGTCCTGAAGCAATTTCACGCGATGGACAGTATGATCTTGGTCTCTTGAATCCAGCTCAGTATGTTTCCAACCCGGAGGATGATATGCTTTGTCCATGAATTACTTTGCTTGAGTAAATCTTGCCTGAAGGTGAGGTATTTATTTTCTAACATGCATTTACTATCTTTTTAATGTATA
>BOPP01000241.1:571688-617316 GCA_017312745.1 Gryllus bimaculatus
CAATAGCATCAATGAATTAGTGTACAAATTTGTGCGAATGATTTTTCAATTCTTGACCACTATGAACCAGAAATAATGGTGTACCTACTGTCCAAACTCCGTAGAACATGACAGCAATCTGTGACTTTCCCAGTCGCCTAACACTTTGTATCAATGAATTCTGTTGAGTGGGTAGAAATAAGAATCCCTAAGTAATGTTTATCTCTATACAAGATAAATTGAGACAAAGACCCTACTACAGAATCAGCCCGCCATGGGGAAAAAAACAAACAAGTTAAACAGGAATCCAAAACCTTTTGACTGGCAGTGGTAATATATTATATATATTGATATTAAATTGTACTGCACACCTCAAGTTGATTCCGAAAGCAGTGTTTCATAGGGCAAGTAAAAGCCAGAAGAAACACTGGAATCAGCGTGTGGCTTATATAGCTGTATGTATGTATATATGTTTTTCAACTTGTTTCTACAAATGCAATTGTGAAGATACAATTTTTTTTCTTAATGAAATGTATTCATCGAAAACAGATCTTCACATAAGGTCATGAATTTTTGAAAAATATGAGGGTTTTTTGTAATTTGGCGTCAAACAGTTACTCACATTTGTGCTTCTGTTAAAAGTTTACAAATTAATCTTTTAGAAAGAATACGTGACCTACGTGATAATCCAAATTTTTTGTCTGTGTTGTGAGGAATGTATTTGCATTCTCAATATATTAATGTATTTTCTTTGAAGTAATCCTCATATCATTATGGACATTAGCCCAACTAGGTTTTCTCTGTTAAAAATATCATTTAAATGTAATACGAAAGAAAAATTGTTAGCCTTAAGGAAATATGATATTGGAATGCAACAATGGCATTCCATTCTGTGTGATATCATCTATAATTCTGTGAATTATGTCTCATGAGAACATGATTCAGCTGTATGAAACCCAGTTATAATTGTCGCCAATCTGGATGGCTGAGATCACTAAAGTGTGTGCTGACTCGGCACCTCAGTGTGAAGGGTCACAGATTTGAGTCCCATGTGGACATGGTTCTTTCTCTCTTGTCTTTCAAATATGTGAATTGTCACGAAAGCCCTTGCATCTGCTGACCGCAGATCGAGGAGCCCACACCTAATGTTCTGGAATTTGTTATGAGTTTTACAAAAAGTGATGACTGAGGTGTGTTAATTGGGAGAGAAATTGTGGTATAAAGAGTATTTCGTAACTAATACTAAGTCAAGAAAGTATGTGCTGTTTAGCACCACGAGGTGAATCTGTATGAAACACTCGAAGATATTAGCAGAACATTAATTATTTAGTCTAAAATGAGTTCCGGCACTTTAGTAACATTTAGAGTCTAAGTGTGTCATCAAACCTTGTGCACCTTCACATAGTGTAAATGTGAGGTTCCTGATATTTCAGTGGGTGAAAGTACTGTGTACGGTGGTGCTTCTTGGTGATTCAGGATACATGATTTCTCCATTTTTATGGTGACATTCAAGAACCCTTTCATGCCAGAGTTAACATCTAATAAATGTACTAGAAATTGGCCAAAAAGTACTTTAATTTCTTACTTGCAACCAGCACACAACTCATGACCATAAAACTCCAGCTCACAATACTCTAGTAATTAATAAGAATGAAGTAATGAATGTGAGTATAACTTTAATGTGATCTTGTTGTTACTCTGGAAATCAGTTGTCAATGCTCTTCATCTGTTTGTGTGCAATGAACAAGACTTCAGCCAATTTTCCAGTGTCACATGAACTGGAATGACTACTAAAGTACAAGTAGACTTGACTTTGCTCTGAAGACTTTATTTTGGCCATATACTAAGTTTTAATGTTATGGTGAATTTACTTATTTTAATATTAATTATAATTTAATTATGCAATATTGTATTGTGGTAGTTCTCTCAATTAAATTTAAAAAATCTCTCCAGCAGCTTTCATATACAGTAGCATTTCACTCTGAAACAAAATAAATTACCTGGTTGAACATTTTCTTCAAAGATTGTGTAATCAAATGTGCAGAAATGCCGAGCAATTATATGCAGGCATACAGTGTACTTTTAAAGTGTATAAAGTTTTAAATAAATAAATTAATTAATTAATAAAGCACACACACATACATTGAATAAAAAGTTTCAAAATTCTCAGGAAAGCCCAGATGTGGTTTTAAATTATTCTCATACTAATAAGATTAAAAAAAAAAAACAACCAAAACTTATCATCCTCTAAAATTGCCATACTCAGATTTAAAAATAGTGTCACTCTGAGGTCAAGAGCTGCTAGAAGGGGGCATTGTCATCCTATCGGGAGCTCGAAACCAAAAATTTACCCCCCCCCTCCCCGACCAACTCGTGACCTTGAAGCGCAACTATGTTTAATTAGTATACAAAGGCAAGACGAACAAAATTCCTAAAAAAAATATCCCATCTTCCGAGAAAATATTTTAAGACGTGAGATTTTACTAACTTTCGAAAATAGACATTTTTAAATTATAACTACGCCGACGTTTCTTCGTCCTTGCCCATAATGACCGTCTATCAGTCCGCTCATCCGTCACTGTTCCCCCGCCCGCTAGTCCTTTCGTAGCACCTCTAGTTATTGTAACTGTATTGCACTCCTGTTTGTAAACCAATAAAGAATTATTCTCCCTATAGGCCAAGGAAAGATAATTGTTTTTGTTTGTTTGCATTTTACATACCACATATACCGTGCACACTAACTCGTGCAAGTATACTGCAGATGAATAGGGAAGTACTTGAATTGACTTTACCATCGTGCGTCGTCACAGCAGCGCGCGTCCCGCGCCGCCACCGCTGCCCACCACCGCCATCCTCCTCGGAAGGGGGTGGGTTCTGCAGGGGTAGTTTTCACCGACCCTTCCTGATGACGAACAAAGGGGCCACGGCAGGTACAACGCCGCGACTGGCGGCGCACTGGGAAAGCAGGGGTCGTCCATAAAATACGTGACACCGAAGAGAGGGGAGGGGTTTGAGGCAGCGCTACACTGCGATATTTATTTTTAAAATCTTTCCTCATATGCTGAAATAATTCCTTTATTCAGTTTTATACTGAAACAATACCATATTAACAAATGCATTTTTTTTTGTAAATTGTTACAATAAAATATTTTTCATCAATGTGTTGCTTGAATCTTTTAGATTACCAATAAAATATTCAAAACTGATCCACAATCCAATTAGTTGGCGCAGAACTCTCGGAGCCTATGCGTAATCGACGACAACAGGTGCATGCCTCGTCAGAAATGTTCTCGCATACGCATCCTTCTTTCATTAAAAAATTGTCCCCAAGCTTATTATGCGCAGTCCTCGCCATCAACAAATTCTCATGTTAATTATAATAATTTTTTATGTATAACACAAATACAAGTAATACAACTCGTTTCTGCTTTATAATTGAGTTTTACTTCTTGTAAATGGGGGGGGGGTCGCAAGCTTTACGTAATTATTAGGGGGGTAGTTAGCCGTTACAGAGGGGAGATGGATGATTCAAAATACTCGTTTGCGATACGTAATTCGGCTCCGACAATCATTTAAAGCTATGTTCTGCTAGCGGTGGCGTGTATTATCCGCGCACGTTTTCTTGAGCCCTCGCTTAGCTAGATGCGAGAGGAGAGGGAAGTTTGGTTATTTTGACAAAATGAAATTTACGTCGGATTTGGTGTTCATTTTTCCGTGCAAAATAGTTTTTAATACACGGGAGCGAACATTCCCCGTCACCAGATTGTGTCTACAACTCTCATTGCTATCATGATAAATAAATAAAGATATTGTCAGGTATCAATATTTTAATTCAACTTATGATCATTTCGATCGCGTAGCGATCATCCTCATAGAGAAATATTGATACCTGACAATATCTTTATTTATTTATCATAATAAAAAGGTATCTACTTCACCAATCCAATTAATCATTGCTATCATTTATTCTTAATGCAACTAATGTTGGGAAAGGAGTGGGGGTAGATATTCCGGGGCTCAAGAAAATGTGCAGATTTAATACGCCTTCCGGCGCTGCTCGTGGGACTCGCCGCACGCGGGAAGACACATTCAATCCAATGCTCCGCTACGAGTCGCGTCGTTCAGAAGCACGCTTCTGAGGAGACGTGAAACGGGGCACTTAATGGTTTAAATTCGGTTTTATAATATTATTATATTATAATCCTCAAGGGACACGAGTTATGTTTTTTTCACTCTTTTCACTTACAACATGAGACATAAACATTTCTTTTTCATTTTTAGAAATTTCCCTCACCTCTTATACAGGTTGCCAGAGCTATTGAAAGTCGGTATTCAGTGTGAACTAGTCAAAACGATATACATTGTGGAGATCTTTGTAACCATCGTTTACTTTTCTGGGAATCCTACTCTGTTGAGAACTCCGTCTATTCAGAAGTTCTCGTTTCATCCACTTCACTATCTGTTATTGCTGTGATATTTATTGAATTATTTCGCAACAAAAAAATCACTTACATTATTTTTTTGAATTTCCAGTTTAATTTCTATATTAATAAGTTAAAGAACATGCAGTGAGCTTGAACTTGTGGGGGAACATGCAGAAGAAATGCCCCTACATCTCAGAGGAACATATGATGAACATGAGGAAACATATAGTTGATCAAATGTGGTACATGCCAGGAACATGCAGTGAAACGTGACAACATGTGAAGTATGATGTAGTGGAGCTTGCAGGAAATATACAGGAAAACCTGCAGCAAAATATGTGGAAGGCAGGTGGAGTTAGGTCGCTTCAGGAGAATTCTACAAAATGAGACAATTTTGCACCTTCTATTATATTTTTGGAAGGTTAGGTAGACTTCCCTTGCCAAATTATTTCAGATACACGTTTTACGTGTATACGTTTTTACGCTCGTACGAACATAATGAAAGTCCCTTTAAGGCCATATAACGTTCAAATGATTACGACATAAGTGATCAATAAGTGAGAATATTTACGTAATCATAGAGGATCCGAAGACATTTTTGTGTTGAATTCAGAAATCAGGTTGTTTAATTTAGACGCTACGTAAGACGATTCTACTTGTTTCAACTCCATTTTTAAATTTTGATAAAACTCCAGGATGGAAAAAAGTAGGTGCGCAGGTGTCGCCCGGTGTGGCTTTGCACATTGGGTCACCAACATTACACGATAAAAATGCGGCGCATTTAAAGGGAATATTGAAACTTGTGGAATCACAGATTTGACATTTAGGCGCGTGTCACATGAGCGTTGCGTTGATGTGCGTCACCTAACGCTGATATCGGCTGCGTTGATACCTCCGTAAACGAGTCACTGAACGCGCGAAACGTAGAGTAACACTGTATCTTATGCGAAACGGCAAACGAGCGCAAGTGAGTCAAGACAATGCGCGACGCACGCTAGGCGATGCGCGATGGCAACAACGCACGTCGCCAAGAGCGCTCATGTGCCTTTTCGTATGGAGCTCAGTGTTAATCTGCGCAGGCATCGACGCGCGCCGGCACAGCTGACGTCATCAGCGTTAGCTGACGTGCATCGTCGCAACGTTCGCGAGGCACAGGTTTGGAGAACTGGCTGCAAATATCAGTGCAATGTTTTCCTCCCGGCGAGCCTGTGCCTGGCCCGCGTGCCTTCTAAGTAACAAGTAATGCATGTCAGCTTCAGGGTCAGTGACCGGTAACAAGTAATATACTTCAGTTTCTGGTCTCAATCAGGTTTTAGTCTAGTTTCCGTGATGCAATCAGCAAATACTGAGATGGGCCCTTATATTGCTTCTGAACATATATGTGGTTTCGCCAATGACGGACCGGGGGGGGGGGGCATGTCCACCCCTCAAGCCTAGAATTTTTTTGTTACCTATTATTTGGCAAAATTTATTTAAATATTTACTTTTGTTAGAATTATGTAAAAAGTATGGCATAGTATCATAAATACACTACAAAAATAACATACAATATAATAACAAATATTCACTATTTAACAAAACCTATGATGGCTCCCTCCAAAACAATCGGCTGGATCTGCCCTGCTGGACTTCATTTTGTGCACTTTTTGTTGAGGTCACTTTTTGCTAGTAATGGCAAGAGTAGAATTAGGCGGTGTTACTACTTTGTTAGCTATAGAAAAGAAAGTTGTTTGCTTACCAATGCAAATAAGTTTTCTATTACTCGGGAGCAAAATTGTTGAGTTTTCAAAAATTGCTAACTTTGCATTTTTTGAAACTTTGTTTCATTATTCAGCTATTGATATTTGAAACATTGTGAATAGATTCTCGAGCTAGAAAAGTGTGCAGATGGTACTTTTCCCCCTCACTGTTCTTTGACTAAATGAATCAAAAGTAACGTTGGTAGCAGTTTTTGCAAACAGGTAGAAGAGTGAGGCACACAAATGTAAAAATATTGAGTTTTGTTTTGGTCATAATATTCAGTTTCAGTTATGCAATTTTCTTACATTTTTCCCTTCAGCCTCTGAAAAACATATAAGTAAAATTTGACTGTATATTTGTTAGGATTTTGAATGTAGGTCACGGTGATTCATCTAATTGAAAATGCTGATGTTTTGACATTTATTTGGCCATTATCATAATTAAATAAATTTTCGAGCTAGAAAAGAGAGAGAGAGTGTGTGTATATGTGTGTGTGTGTGTGTATGAAATTTTTGCACTATTTGGAATGAAAAGTGACATTTCAGGCTCTTAAAATGTTACAAAAGGATTAAATCAGGCACGTATTTTTCAGGATGTCAAGTATTTTTAAGTTTATACGAATGATTGTAAGCATATTATTTTATTCAGTTTCATTTTTTCTTTCACACTTTTTCATTCTAAACTTGTCAACAATGAAGCTGTATCGGTAACAGGTGAAATTACCTAAGAAGTGCATGTTGATTGGAGACAAGCGTGAAACATCCTCTTTATGTTGACTTGTAGGGTTCGGTACTTAGTCGATTGCATATTAGATTTGAAATTCGCGTTTCATAAAATTTGGTAAAGTATTTGGGCTTTGGCAAAACAAATTTGTAAAATGAGTAATGAAAATATAATAATTCATTGATATTATTTGTTTTAGGAAGATTTAGGCACAAAAATATTAAAATAGCCCTAAAACCACTGTTTTAGGACATTGTAGGCACTATTAGATGCTTTCAGTAAATTTATTTTTTCACGATTTGTGAGCATCTGCAATTATTTTCCACATCATACAAAAGAATCTAAATAGGCATTTGTCCTAAAATCCGAGGGCCACTCATTATTCCAGCACTGATGATGGTAGAATAAATTGTCAAAATATCGGCAATATAATAATTATCACTCTGACCTGAACTTTAGAACCATATAATTGTAATATTCAGTGGGTCAAGGATAACTATATTAATAAAAATGTTTTGTTTTTTTTTTCCAACAGAAAACTGTGCTACATAAGTATATCATCCTAGTGCTGCCCTTATTACTAGTCAACTGATACCAAGGGGTGCAAATATTGCTAATATATATGTGAGTAGTTGCTACTATCAAATCAAAGTTATTGATAAACATAATTCTTAGAAAGGTTTCCATCATTGGAAATTTGAAATATTCAAGATGATATATTTTCTCAAGCTTTGAATTTTCAAAAGTTTTGAATCATGGTTGTGTGAGAAATCTTAAAGTTCCTTGGTACATATATTTGACAAACACTTGTGTATGTTTTTTTAATATATTATTATTATTATTATAGAATACCACCCTCTCCAACTATTGTAATGTTTTTTGTTAAACTTATGTGGTTTGTTTGTGGGATTCAGTGCAAGCGTGGGCAGTGAAATTAAATTTCAATGACTTCTATATATTTTTGGTTATGAACTTATACATTAACTTTGCTAGTAATGTGACTTGTTGTCTTCTGGAAATAAGTTAAATAATTTTATGGTTGTCGTTCCAAATTTTCCATGCTTAAAAGCAGGCCCAGTGGATAATGTGGGTATGGTGGGTAGCTATACACACACGAAAAATTCTGAGTGGTTAAAATACCCATTCAGATTTGGGGCGAGAGAAATATTCTATAAATGTCAAATTCCAGAAATAAACAAAGTTTCTGGGTATTGCATCGACTCAAAACGGTTACATGATCATTTATGGTGCAAGATCGGCTCATCAGTGTTGCGATTTTACATGTTTACAGCGACATAATCAATTCAAATTTGATCACAAAAATTGTTAAACAAGTTTATATAAAAAATGCAAAACAGTGCTGTTTTTCATTGCAAAAATGAACTGCTGGTGGCAAAGATAAATGTGATTATAATTTAATGATAAACATAACAATGGGAGAGAAAAAAACTATAATTTTTTGTGTTGAATGCTTATTTTATTTCTCCAGTTTCAATTTGATTTTATTAGAAAAAGGAAAAGGTCCTATGTTCTTCCTAAGAGAATGTTGAATGTAATTGAATTTTGTAAGTTTACAATTCATATTGTGTGTCCTGGTTAAATTTGTTTCATCTTATAATAATTGTCTGTAAATCACATTATTTTTGCTAAATCTTTAAAAAGTAATTTCTTTTGGCTTGTTTTATAAAAAATATTGTGTGACTGTATCATTTTGTGTGATCAGTTTCCAACGTTGATGAATTTTGGGGTTGTTGTGGAGCATTGTGTTTCTTGGATGAAGTCATCTTTTGTATTTCTGAAATGTGAATGCTTTTCATCATATGAAAGTCATGAAAGTGAAGTTGTATAGTTTGATTTAATTTTTGTTTTAATTCTTGTATAAACATTTTTTCATGATTTTTAAAATCTAAACGTTTTATTGTATCAAATGATCTGTCTGCAAAAAGTTGTATGCTGGAGCAGCATGAGAGATAGAAAATGCTTTGCCAACATTGTCATTTACATGATTTAAATGAAAATATGGAGAAATTGTTTCTTCACCCTTCAGAAGTTATTGGAATGCATTTTCTTTTAAATTTGGCATGTGAATTGATTTTTGTTAAGATTTTCAGCCAAGCAGCTGAATAAATGACTTTTAGTAAAAACCTTGTAAATTACTTTTTGTCATCAAAAAATTGAAGAGCTATATTTTGTGTGTTTAACAAAATAAAAAGTTCAATTTTGCTTTCCCTCTAACAATTCATGATGAATGAAGTCTACAGAAAATCACGCTATTCATTTAGACTTAATTACTAATCACACATTCATTATTGCTACATTGTATTTCTTGTTAATCATTTTCTCAAATATATTGTCTAAAAATATTTGCCGTAGATAACAGATACATTCATGATCGTTTACACATTTGCTGCATTGTTTTGACTAGAAATATGTGTATTTCCATGCAAAGAGTGTCTTTGTTTTTTGTTAAAAAAAAGTGTTGAACAGATATATTTAGATGTGTTTATTTTGGTTTAGCCAGAATACCTTTTAATCTATGCCTTTGTTGAAGAGAAGTATTAAACAATGTTTATGCTGTAGAAGGAACACAGTAAAAATATGTAATATAAATTTCATACAATGTTAGTACAGGGATTTTCTCTTTCTTTCTCGTGCAACTTATCTGAAAATTATTATTGACTAATTATTCACAGTATTGCTTTGTTATTTAAATAAGATACTTGTGGGTCCTAAGGTCTCTTCATCAAAGTTTCAGTGATTATCTTTGTCATTGATGTATTTTTGCTGGCATGTTCTGATATTTTTGTATCAAGGAATGAAATGAAAATCTTATCTTAATAGGTGAAATATCCTATATCATTTGAACATATAAGGATGTTTTTAATTGGCAAATCAATAGCATTCTAGTAGTTAGTGATGTACAGAAAACCATCTGTACATACAGAACAGTACCTTTTGTTATTCTTCCATTACAACTGTGATGTTTGTAGTGACTATACACACAATTTATTGCATTATGTGTTGTGTAATAGTATAATTGCTAACAGGAGAGATAAACAGATGTCTCAGAATGAATGTTAGAAATGTTTGAGGTCAGTAGGGGGTCCATGATATCTAATTTTTGCCAATTTAACGAAATTCCACCTTGTGACATTCACTTGATTTGCATGCAACCTGTCACACATTTGTTTGGCGGTAAACAAAATGTGCCAAACACCCAATGCATAATGCATTTAGTCAGAGACATTCTCAACCCTGATATCCATTCAGAAACTTACTGTTGTGGCAATAATTTGTCAATCCTGAGGCTGAATTTTGAAGTTGTGAAATGGGTGGTGAGGGTAAAGAGGTGGAGTTACAACCTGTGCTAACTACCCAAGAAAGATCTTTTACGGAACTTGGTATGTGATTGTGGTGCTATCTCCGAATGGAGCAAGTGTAGAGTAACCACTAAGGTGGGTGTACATCCGTATGTACTTTTCTGGGCACTGGGTGGACATACACTATGTACTTTCATTCTAAGGGTAGGCTGTGGTCCCACTATGCCTTTAAGGGCACAGGCACTTGCAGGCTTTGGAGGAGGGTGCATATCTGTTCATTGGCTGATTGAAAGAAACATACTTCTCATTTTTATGTAGTTGTTCATTAAAGGAAAAAGATCAGAAGAATTTGTTGCAATGGTACCAGTATCTACATGTGGGAGACTTCCCAAAGCTTCAAAGCAGTGCTATGTGGGTGAACATATTATTGTAAACACCTTTTCCCTGTAATAAAAAGAGTAGGTCTCTAATTCAGGACTCTACATTAAACATTGTTCTAGCATCCAACAACTCAGTACTGACACCAGTAAAGCTTCTCTTGTTAAGAGAGATGTCATATCTCACATTAATAAAATATTTTTTTCAAATTGAAGAGAGTTGCAGGTGTTCCTCTTAAATTTGAAGGAATTTTTCTTTCTGAGCCCAGGTATGCATGTTTCTCCTCAATCTAACCTTTCTCTGCTGTGACTATCAGCAATAGTTGATAAAGCGACATGCAACCCAACAGCTTAGATTTTGTCGAGCACAGGCAGGAAACAACAGCAGCCAGGCATTGTGACTGTGGGCAGTTGAGTTTGAACAGCCTGCACTATGATAATAGTTTGAGAATTTAACATTAAAAGTTCAATTGCACTTTGATGGGAACTGGAGGTGGGGGTAAAAAAACACATCTAATTGAATCTCTAGTTTTTTTATTTTACAGCATTTCTGTAACAAGTTCATTAAGCAAATATATACACACATTTATGTACTCAAAATCATTGCCATTACTTTACATACCAGCAACTGCAGATGTCGTCTCTTTACATATATACAAAAACAAGAACTTGTTTAACCAGCTGCTGTTTGAGTGAATAATCTGTCCTTTTTTTTCTTTCCAATGAGAAAATAAATAGCATTTTCTACAACTAAAAAAAAAAAGAATGAGATGTAGCTCCTTGAGCACTAAATATAATAAATAAAATGATTTTCAAATATACAAGTAAAATGCGCAGTAAATGATACTTTCTAAATTAAGATGAATCATACCAAATACTCATTCATCTTTTAACTGACGTTTTACAGTGCAACAGGTCTTCGTGCATTTGTTTCCTGAGAACCAAACTAGAAGCTGTAACTACCATAGTGAATACCCAAAACCAAAGCGGAACGTGCTCTGCAGTTACCGAGATATATTTGTGAACTTAAGTAACTGGTCTAAACAGTAACTGTAATTAACAAAGTGTTACATTAATTAATGTAGGCAGTCTTCCACTCTCACTGCAATGCAGGAGTGAATTGTTTATTCACTAATGAACAAGCAGGTATATCTACTGCAAGAAATCTAATTAGCAAAATGGGGTATTTTGTTCAAGTATACCAGATATTTGGAAATAAGCAAACTTTCATTTCACACTCATTTTGATGCAAATGTTCTTGGAAATAGCACACAAATCTCTCTCTAAGAAAAATAGTGAATTTACGTCAATTCTTTTCTTTTGTGGAAGTAAGAGTTGTACTGGCAGATATATGAACCTCAATATTCTTCTTATCCAAATCGAACTGGCTTTGAAACTATACCCTGTGACAGAGACTAAATGAAAAGAAATGAAACATGAGAAAGTGTTCACACATCCAGCCTCATCTGTATCTACTCTGGAACGTGGAAAAAAAATGCATTGCCTTTGTCCAACCACAAATAGGACAGGGACAGGAAATTCAACTACTTGTACTACAACCAGACCCGTTTGTTAGTTAGATCTGCTTGACTGCCAATAACTCTCTCCATCAGGCATCTGTATCCTTCAAAATGTGAATTCAATTCATGTATCTTGTACACACTTATCAAAAATGTCTTTAGAAAACTTATTCAGCCTACAAAATTGGTTTACAATTTTTATTCCAGCGTTGAACATTCATAGATACATCAGTAATCAGAATAACAGTCTTTGAAAACAGCACCAACCAGTTGCAGTCTGAATCAAAATAGCAGAGATCTATCAGTGTTCTTGGTTTAGTGTCATGTAAATATGCTTAATTATTAATATTTCTGCAGAAGAATTACCTTTAGAGGTGGAAGAATTATGGAGATGGTTCCATGTGAATTTATTGCTGAAAACACTGTTTTAGTCTTCTGCTTTCCTAGTTGCCGTAATTCACTTTATGTCACTGGATTCTGACTGGTCTCTGTTTCGAAAAAATCCTTTCTCAGTTTTACACTCCCGTATAGTAACAGTCTTCAAGTTAACTGTGACATCTGTAATGAAGACCTGATCAGCCATTGGATTGCGAGTATGCCAATATTCAGCCCCAGGATTTGTCAGGATTGCAGCACCAAGACAGGGTGGAGGACCTCCCTCGTCATCTTCCTCCTCCTCTTCATCCAGCATTGCAGAATCAATCACGTTGTTGTTGTTGTTGACAATGGCACTGCCGGAATGAACTTTCAGGCCATTGGGCAATGTTGTCATAGGCATGATACATGGAGGGGCATTGGTTGGACATTTCACATCAGCTGCAGTGTCCACATTATCAAGATGGGGTGATTTCATGGGGGATCGAGGCTGTTGCTCCACAGACACTGTCGCTGCATTAACCTGGTTTTCATTCTGGGATGTTCGCTTCTCACTAACTCGTGCTGCAACAGGAGCTGTTGCTGCTACACTTGTTGTCTGAAATTACAAGGCACATGTTAAAACACTTGGTAAAGCACTTGGATAGAAATTTAGGTGGTTCTTATTTCAATATTAGTTGTTTTTCAAATTTTGTGATTTCTGAACAATTTAAATTAATATAAAAACATATTAAGTACAAAATAATTTATTTTAAAACGTTGCACAGCAGAAACAGTCTAGAATTACTAATTGCGTCCATAAATTGTTTGAAAGTAAGATGATTCTGAATTTAATTTGCTTTGTAGTTCATCATATTAATCAGCTAAATCTCAGAAGGAATTTTGTTATGATAGTTTTAGTGTTTGAATATTGGAGGAAAAACAATTGGTCACAAAAGATGGGATTACAATGAAAATGTAGGATGTCATTACAGTTTTTACATAGGGAGAAAATAATAGAAGACTGTTTACAAGAAATTCAATAGAACTTAAAGATTGAAGACTCAAAATTTTCTTGAAAAGCTGTGAAAACCTATCATATTTATTGACTATCTTATCAATAACTATGACTTCTTTTCTCTTGGGTAGGGCATTTCTCTGAATGATTCTTCTGTATTTGGTTTAAGCTTTGGATTAAATCTAATTATTACAAGACTGGACAATGTCTTTTCAAATTGCGCACTTAGAATTCTGTTAAAATAGTTGGCTCTAACTCAACTCCATAAAACATCACCTCCTTTAGAAGAATACATACCTGCTCCTGTTGTGCAAGTACACTCACTGGGGTGTGAGCTGGGCGTTTCTCACCAACTGTTGCACGAGGGCTGGTTGGTGAGAGAACAGGAGGAGGAGATGCAACGGGGGACTTGGGTGCTCGGGTCACATGAGGTGGTGACGCAGCTCCCACCCTTAAGTTGTCACCTGAAGGAGAAGCTGGAATAGAGTCTAGAGAAAGTCGCTGACTGCTTGAGGGCCTACGGCCAGGAATTGGTTGAGGCTGCAACAAGAAAGATCAGGCTCAGGGGTCATTTTACACTGATTCTGTTTCAACAATGGTCATTGAAAACTCCCTCTAAAAGAATGTATTTATAGATGTAATTTCTTATAGAAAGTTTTATTTTCCCAGAAAAACCAAGGGGCCATTCAGTGTTGAAAAATTCTGAATTAAATTGGACTGGGCTTTAAGGTAATCATAAAAACTTTATCTCGTATTATTTAAAGCACGTAGATACATTAATCTAAAGAAATTACCACTAATGTTAATATTAACAATGTAAGAGACAAGTCAAAAAAATAACTTTTTCTTTTCTTTTTTCAAAAATTACAAAGATTAGAGCAATATGGTGTTTATGTCATCTGATACAGTGAATTATTACTATCCCTACAAAAAGTTTAATGAGAAATTTGAATCCTTTTTGAGAAAGTCTTGTTTTTGTGACTTTTTTAAATTGCACATAATGCACGCAATATTGCGCAAAAACTACTAAAATTGTCAAAAAAATGTGCATGACCTTAATGAAAGAACTCACTGTGGAGAACAAATTGTATTTGAAAGAATAATTGCTATCTTCAATTTTGTAGTTTTAGATACTGAAAAAAATTCATACTTTTGAAATTTTTGAAAATTTAAAGTTAACAGTGAAAATTGGACCTATATCACTTTTATTAGAGTATATTACTCTATTCTTACAAGAAATTTAAAGTAAAAATTTGGAGAAAATTTTTAAAATGTCCAAGGGGGCTTCATGTAAAATACCCCCAAATTTTGAAGAATCTTTTTCAAAATCTCAAAGATTCGACTCAAGCCAGATGGACAGGTGTTTCTTCAATTTGGAAAAATTCTTACGCATGGTTTAGGCACTAATAGTGTTCACAGAAACCAGATAGACAGACAGACAGATGGACGTTTTGAAAAAAAACCAACACTTTTTCGGTATCGGGCCCCAAAACCTCTATTACCGTTAAAAACTTGAAATCGATTTTCCATATCATTACATAACTATCCATATACTACATATATTACTCTGTATATATGTATGTATACAGAAAAGTAAAAAAGGTGCTGACAATCTTTGTGCAATTCAAAAGACAACTTGCATAGAAGAAAAAAATTAATTTGAAGATTATAAAATCCTGTACACACTGCTTATTTCATTAAACATCAGTTTCAACAGGGAAAATCATTTACATGTTTCTAAGAGTTCATTTAAAGTATACTGACAGTAATTGCAACAAACAACAGGCAACATTTCAAGATACGTTTATGTTTTACCTAGAGAGGATAAGAGCTAACGTCACTACTTCTAGTCATTCGGTCAGTATTCACAAAATTCCGTCAGTAGTTAGAATTCATATCAACATATGATTATTAAAATGAATACAGTAAAAGATGGAAAAGGCGGAATTCTGCCTATGCCAGAAGGAAATCTCAAAACACACGTTTTCCGATGCAAATTACACTGGATAAGTCGGAAACCTACCTAACTTGGGAAGGAATTTTTCATACAACAGAGTGTTGCGTTTCTGTATGTTATTTTCTTTGTGTCTCCTGGGACGGCCTCGTTCTTTGAAATAAAGTTTTTAGGAGAGATAAATTCCTCATACAACCTATTCCATCTTTGAATGATTGCATTTTCTGAATTGACAGTTTTTATTGAAAGCAGAATAAACCGAAAAAAAGACAGAAGAAAATGTAGGACCCAAACTATTCCGACTTGGATAGGTTTTACTGTAAAACAATAAGCCCTAAAAGTCAAAATTAGATGTTAGAGATCCTAGATGTCATTCTTCCTGTACATTTTACTCTTAAAACGATTTTGCACCTCTTTTGTAATTTCAGAATTTGCAGTACAAAATTTTAGTGTTCAATAACTTACTGAGTAAGGTGGAGATCCTGGACTCTTAACAGATATGAGTCGGGGCACTTTTGAAGGAGGTCCACTGTTGGCATTGGTTCCACTTGTTGTAATAGTTACTCCAATTTTGCCTGATTCTTTAGAAAGAACTTCTGCCTTGCGTTTTGTACCAATGGGTTCCCGCCTCGTTAATACAGGCCTATCTTCACTGCTGCTACTTGTTTCTGTATCTCCGACATCTGCTGGGAGAGCCAAATTAGGAGGTGGTGGTGTAGACCTGGAGCCATCTCCTGATTCTGTAAACAAAAGAAAGGATTTACCATTAAACTAACTATTTGAAAGAAATGCTCTAGTATCCATAAAAATTGATGAGTGTTTAAAATAAAAGAAATTGTAACCATTTAACCTGTTTGCTGTACTTAAAAAATAAAGAACAGTGCAATAGAAATCTTCATGATACTTTTTCTAAATAAGTATTAAAAAAAAGAAAAAGAAAAATCAGAATATTTAAATAGTTTGATCATCTTCGTACAGTTTCCTTCATCCACATTATTGTCAGGTGATTGTTATCGCATTCAAAAAAATTAAATTACAGAATAACTACCAAAGGGGAAATGTCATTGAACAATATTTTGTGGTGTTTCTACTGTCAAATTTCTGTCATAACAAATAACAAGAAATTTATGTAGTCTTAATTATTATGTAAGATTTACAACTTGCAAAAGAAATAGAACAGCAGTTGATATGATTTGTGAGTTGCCAGTAGCAATTGCTGAAAAATGCTTACATTTGTAACATAATTGATGATTTAATACATGTTTTAGTGACACATTTTTACATATGTATGTTACACGAGTATTTCAGTTAACGGGAACCTTGACACGTTAAAAATTATGTTACAATTTTAGAGAAAATGCTTGAATTTGATGAAATATAGAAGTGAATGATGGGGTATAGTTTAAATATGAGTATTATTTGTACACAAGTATTAAATGCACAAACATGCTATTAAAAGCACTAAGTTTAATCTCCTTTGATTTCGAAGTTGTTGCTCTTTCTCAGTATACAGAATTTCGAAACCAACGCAGGTAGGGTGATGAAATTTTTTGTAGCTATATACATTACAGGAATCTAAATAGGCTGTGGAACTATCTCGTAGATTTATACAAATCAAGCTTGTTAAACAATATGAATAATTTCATTGGTGAGCAATTCTGTTTTGTTAAGTAGTTAGTGTGAAAAACATTTTCTGACGAGGCGGATCATAGCACTTTCCACTTAAATGGGGTTGAAGCAGGCACAGCAGCAAGTTATAATGAAGGGTAAAAATAAATAAATTTAAACAGAAAATATTATCTTCATAGTTGGTTTTGCGCTAAATGTCGCAAAAACATGCTACCAGAAAGCTGCAACAATGACTATTCACGCAGAGACTTGATGGCAATGGGCGAGCACCATCTGCACAAAATTAATTTGGGTGTTTATGGGTTAAACACAAAATATTATCTTCATAATCTAATTTAGCCAGATAACTACTGGCAGTAATAAAATCTTAATTCATTTATTTCACTCTGTTAGAAGCACAAGCTTTAAGAACAATGCCATTGCTATTTGCATCTAGTAACATCTGTGCAGAAACTAAGAAAATATACTATATTTCAAGTTAAAGGCAGTGAACCAGTGGAAAAAAATAAGCCAGTAAATCACGTGGATATCGTGAGATGACACAACCACACAGGATTGGTCCATACCAAGGGACAAAGGATTGATACTAAGAAAAGTGTGGGTAACTGGAAATTATGTTGTGGCCTACCCAGTGGGACATAGGCACGAAAAGGGTTAATGTTTTTAGTGGCTCATAACTGAACAAGTAACAGATGTGTTTATAGTTTGTAAACTCAAGTGATAATCGAGTATGTAATTAATTAAAATGACCATTCAATACTTTTTGTAATGCCATACCCTTATAACAAAAATCCATAGAAACAAGGAATTCATTTTCTTTACATACAAGCAGTCATACAAAATCTTTTGATATATCTCCATTCTTGGAATTATTTTCAACAGAAGGTGCCCTGTTAAAATTCTACAATAACAATAAGATTTCCATTCCTCCGTTTAGTTGTGTTATGACAATATAACAATCAAGCATTACAAAAATAAAAATGTAAGAAGGCAAATAAAAAATTACCTTGACTGTCCTGCACAGGTTCCTCTTCAGGTTCTAGCGTGGGAAGCGTTGGTGCCCCACTTCCAGGGGCCTCGTCCTGACTGCTGTCTCCTCCTGTCCCACCTGCCTCTTCGGGAGTTGTGTCCTCCGGTTCACTGCTTGCAGGAGGGTCTGGAGGTGGTGGTACAGGCTCAGGCCGTGGCTCAGGCTGCAACACAAAGAGAAGCACATGAGATCGCATATCTTAAACCAGTTCAATGGGATGCCAAACATTACTTTTTCAGTAGAAGCAGATTTGATTAGTTAGATACAAACTATAGATTATAATTGCCATTTCTATGACAGTTCATGTTGAAAATAATTTTGTGAATGGATATGAAAAGAAAACCTTTTTAGAAAAAAATATGTCCAGTCACATTTGCTTTAAAATGAATTTATCAATAACAAATGATTTACTTATTTATACAACAGGCTCATTTGCCAAAAAGAAATTATAGATAACACATAGTTGATATAAAAAGCAATATGGAAATTGATAACAAGAACAAAACAAACTAAATGCAATTAATAAAGTTACATAACTAGTGATAATTAAAATTATTTATCTAAAATCTAATATTCTTTGTTTCAAATATCTCACAAAACTCGCCTCACTCATACCTATTTCTTCATTACTCAAAAATGCATTACAATATCTTGTTAAATTGATGTAATGATGAACAGTAGTATTAACTATTGAATCAAGTTGTTTAAGGTGTGATGTTTGTCTTTTTATCAAATGAAATAGTTTTAAAGACTCCATTAACTATATAATTAAAATTATCATAAAATAGCATTTTTGCACCCATCACTACACCTAAATCTTTAATTTGATAAATTTTTTCAATCAAGACATCTCCCATCAAATACATATTCTGGAATTTATAAGTTATATTTATACTTTTCAAAAACCTTTATTAAGTCATTTATGAAAATTATAAACAAAACCGGTCTGGAGTGAGACCCTTGTGGGACTCCTGATGTTAAATTATTTCACAAGATTGAAAATATCAATCTTACCAGCTGTGTTGTTTCTCAAACATTCCACAGAAAATCCTTCAAAACTCATTTTTATCAAACGCTTTCCTGAAATCCATGTAACTTACATCTATTTGTATAACCTCCTCCTAGAACTTTTTCTCTTTATTAGTAAATAACAGTAAATTGTTTGTGATGAATGTTGTAAAAATTGAATGGAAATACCATCAACAGGAAATTTTCTGTAGCGTTGGTATTTAAGAAATATACAAAATTGCTGTAAGTCTTCTGATAGTAACATCATTTGTAACTTACTTTTTTGTTATCCCAGAATTCAAAAAGAAAATTTAAACCAAAACTTACAGTGAGTAGATGTAATGTGCCTATAACTTACACTTCATAGTGTAAACTTACTGAGACTAAAAGAATTAACTATTGATTCACATCAATAATTCCCCATTTGTCGAGGGCTTTCAAAAAGTATTCTTCAAGAAGGAAAAAGGTAATTTGCTTCCATTCGTGTTTGTTTGTTTTTGAAACTTGGCCCAGAGAATGCAAAAAAGCAACAAAATAGCATGCAACCCTGCTAAATATTAATAATATTCATATAAAGTATCGGCATACAAGAATTGCATTGATTCACTAATACAACTCAACATTTATAATGAATAATAGGGAAATTGATCTTTTATGCTCAGAATCCTTTGGTGAAAATCTTTTGGCATGGTCAGATATATTTCTACCAAAATCACTTTTTCCCCCTCATCATCATCATCAACAACAACAACAACAACAACAAAAGCAAGGAAGTTTTCTCAGTTTGCTCTCTTTTTCTTGTTTATTGGAAATGTTCTTTCAAACTGTTATCTATTTTGTAATTCATAACTGTCACAAATGAAAAACTACATAACCTAAAATTGATTGAAAACTGCTGTGTGAAATACTTTTACAAATTGAATATATCTGGTATATTTACTTGACCTAATGTGAAACTTTAAAAAATATGAGTATACAATTCACTTAAACAAAACTTGAAGCTGAATAGCTGACATTTTTTGTGTTGTACCATGTGAAATAACATGATTTAATACTGATTTAGCAACTAGAAATGCTATGCTACTCTTTAAAATGTTTAATTTGGTAATGAAAAACTTTCATATTGGATGTTTGCTATTTTTAAAAGGTTAAATATGATATCATCAATCTCTAATGAATCCAATTGATGTGCATGTGTTATGGCAATGTCTGAATGTGACTAATTTTGTATTAGGTGGTTAATATTCACATTAACAAAAATGGGTGCATAAAGACATCCAAGTATAGGTGTGTGTACATGGATCTTGAATACATCCAACAGAAAATCTATAAATATAGGATGTTATTCCATTGGGAAGGTTAATGATCAGCAGCCTCAACCTTAATTTCAATGTGAGAAAAATCGTGATGATTGTTCTCACAAATGAAAAAGAGATTAATTTTTCTAAACAATAACATAATTGACAATTATGCCAGCAATTGAATTTTACTGCATTAAGAGAAATTCAAACCATTAATTAGTCATATTTTTTAAAGTATTTTTTGCGCAGAAAGCATGTTGGTCACAGGATTATGGAATTCCGCCCGACTTTTCCCAAATTATTTTCCTTTGACATCATTGATAATAGAAAAATTTGGTAACCTCAATGTTTCTGTTGTTGGTCGTCTTACGGACGTTGAGGAATGCAATCTGAAATTTATTTTAAATGGGTGGTGCCGAACTTTTTTTTTTGTCGACCCGTAACGCTTGACGCAAATTGGGGTTCGATGAAAAATTTTGAGTTTTTTTTTAATACAAAATTCAGGGCATCCGGCAATAGTGCTTCTCTCCGACCATTAGCGCCCCTCGCGGACGTCGAAGGAGGGAGAGAGACGAGTGGCGCGCTCTCAACCGAGAGAGCGCCGATGTAAACAAACGGCGGCGCCAGAACTGACCTCTCTCGCGGTGTAGCGTGGTTCCCTCTTGCGCCCCGGCCGCTTGTGGGGCAGATCTCCACGTTGGGTCTGCTCGAAACTGTCGATGAGTCTCCGATCCAGAATGTTCTCCTCCGGCTCCCACGTGCTGTGCCTGCACACGAAACAAACGTCAGCATTGCATCAACAAAAGGAAGGCTGAGGGGACGGTACCTGGCGCGGCTGAAAGGGCTGTAAAACTCGGCTCTCGAGTAAGGGGCCTAAACCAAAAATATTGCGCTAAGGAGAGAATGGGTAGGATTAGGTACGCCTTATGACACGGCTAAGAGGGCTGTTAAAGGAGGAATGCGGCAGAATTAACGATGTCCTTTAACGTGAAAGGAAAAGGGGTTGTCAGAATCTGATGAAATTATTAGCACAGATCCTTTCTAAAAACTATATTTATGAGAATTATTGGACAATGATAATTTCAAAGAAAAGCTTTCCTCTAGTCATCGCATTGTTAGTGTCTTCAGCAGCTCATTACAAGGCAAGCGATGCTATCCAAATCTGCCCCGTGACGGTTGTAAATAATGTTGCCGCCGCATTGGTTTCCCCTTTGTGCGCATATTGAAGCAATTATTGGCGACGGCAGATTAGCAACTGGTGCGAGTCAGGCTTGCCCATAGCAGCTAAGCTAGCTTACTCCGGTTGTCAATTTGTTGCTGGGGAACAATGATGTGGTGACAGATTTAACGTCGTATGCCGTTTATGGTGGTTTATGGCTGTCTTTCTTAAACGCGCACGTCCAATCATACGAGTAAGACAAATATCTTTCGTCTATGGTTCGATTCCAAAGCTTTTCTTTGCCCTGTGTAGATTAGTTCTGGGGAATGGTGCAAGAAACGCAACTTTGCTGCACCACTGCGATGAAAATTCAGGCACGGATCTATTTCACATAATACACTGAGTGACAACGTGGACACCTTGTTTACACTTATTACCACTTTATAGCCGTACCACGCTTGCGCGCCTGAGACGTAGCACACGATATTTAAATGAAAATATCATGACAGCATGTTAATGTTTTCACGAGTGTTTACACGGCACTAAATCTCTGCGATTAGCTGCTGTCATAACAGACGTTTCCGAGTAACATTATCATATAAAAGGATTTGCGTAACATCAGGGGAGCAATACTCACTTTTGACTCCATCCTTTCCATTTCACGAAATACTCCACTCGGCCCTGCAAACAAATAGAGACATAATAAATGCGAGTCAATTAAAAAGTGTGATAGCGAGACATTCAAAACACAATATTAAACGAGCGAGCGAGATGGACAATCATTGTTTTTGTAAATACCTAGTACGCTCGCCCTATCGATAATGCGTTTTAACATTTTCCACATGCTATGTGGAACGCGGAGGTGATTAATACAGCAGGGGGCGGTCAACGCATGCGGGCACAGTGTCGTCAAGACGCCCATGCGAAGCGTCAGGACCAAAAGGCGCGCGCTCGCTCGCCCTCTCCGCGAACGAGACGCGAGGGAGCTCGCGCGCGGGCGGGCCTCGTCTCGCCGGACCAGTTTCCCGTGGGGTGAAAACGAAGGCGAGGCAACCACACTCCATGTCGGAGGAGACAAAGTGTGTCAGGCGCCCGAGAGAGAGAGAATTTGGGGCGGCTGGTGTAGGTCACGCCGCCGAGGCAGGCGCGGGTCGGTCGCGCCTGCCGCCGCCGTCGGGACTCGAACGCGCGCGCGCGACCGCTGACAGCAGTGTAAACATTGCGTCAGCGGGAGCGGCGGCGTGACAGCGTCGGCGGCAACGCGCGCGTGCGTGTTCGCTCGCTCACCCACTCACCCGCCTCACGCGTTTCTTCATGATCCGCTCCGCGGCGTACACTCGGTCGCCCATGGGCAGCTCCATCGCGGCGGCCGCGAACACCTGAGCGGTCGTCGTGGCGCTCGGGGCGTGCGGCAGGTGCTGGCTGCTGAGCGGGTCGCGGGGCTCGGGCGCGGGCGCGGCGTGCCACCGCGTCCACGATCGCCGGCGCCGACGCTGTTGCGGCTGCCTCTCTCACACGCACGCACTCGGGGCCCCCGGGCCGCTCCGCTCCCGCGGCCCGTCAGGCGAAGTGGCTTGCGATGGCAGCGGCTGCGACGCCGCGTTCACACACTCGCACTCCGCACGACACTCGTCGGCACACACTCACACGCAGCGTCCGCTCGCCGCGGCACACGTACGGCGCACAACACAACGCTGGCGGCGGCAGCGACGACGACGACGGCGGCGGCGCCCCTGTCCGCACGCGCCTCTGACGTCAGCGCGGCGCTCCCCTCCGTCGCCCTCCCCTCTCTCACTCCCCCTCGCCCCCTCCGCCGCGCCGACCAGTACGAAAAATATGGAGCGGGGCGCGCAGAGGCAGAGGTCCGGCGGGCAGGCAGGTCGCTCCCTCTCTCTCGCGCGCGCGCGCGGTCGATACGCCGAGAGAGGAGTCGGCTCGCGAAGCGGCTCCCTCAGCCGCCGCGGCAGGCCGGCGGAGGCGTCGCCACTCAGCTCCCTCGCGGTTCGGCTGGCGCTGTCGGGTCTCCGGAGCGTCCGCGACCCGCCCGGACACCTCGCGAAAGTTCTCGGCTGGCACTAGGCCTCTCGCCGCTGCAGCGCTCTCAGCCACCGCCGCCGCCACCGTTGCCCGACCGCGGCGCCCACAATGGACTCGCCCTGGCGGGCGGCGCTGGTGGGGGAGCGGCCGGGGCGCGCAGGGGGAGGGGCGCCGCGCGAGCGGGGAAACCGCTACAAGATGGCGGCGGCGGCGTGCGGCGTTGCCGCTCCGGTGCGGTGGTGCGCCGGCGCGAGCGCCGCGCCGCGCGAAGCTCCTGCTGCTGCTGCTGCTGCTGCTACCGCCGAGCGCGGAGGCGCGAGCGAGCGGACGGGCTCCTCGGGTGGCGCGCCGCCGCTCGTATGTAAATTGGGGGGGCCGCCAGGTGCGGGCCACCGCGCCCGTTCGAGGCGTGCCGGGGGCCCGCGAAGTGCGCGGCGAATAGCAGGTCCGAGCGGTGACACGCGATACAATAGATTGCGAGGCTGGTGGAATTCGATGGGGTTATACGTGGATTTTCCTGTAGGGGCCGATGACATTAGGTCATTGTTACACCTCATAAAATGAATATTTGTAATTAATTCCTGAACGTCCTACTTACCGGGCCTCGTGACCTCAGAAATATTAAAAAGATTCATTTTATAAGACAGGAGATGACCTAACGTCATCGGCCACTATAGAAAAATATATAAGGGGTGCTTTATTGACACTGGCGGATCTAGGCATGGGGGCCACGCCACCACCAGGAGGGCTAGTGTTTTCGTTTACCTTCCTTTATTTGGAAAAATTGATTTAAATATGTATGTTAGAATTGTGTAATTATTTAAACAATATTGTTTAGTATCACATCTACAGTGCATAAATAATATTCAATATAATAACAAATACGTTTATTATTTAACAAAAATCTCCAATGGCTGGATCCGCCGCTGTTTACTGACAACACGGCCGGCGAAACGCTTCACAACTTTACTGTACATGTAGGCTGGGGGATTGCGCGAAAAGAAAATGAGATTAGTTAGGAGTTACGACTTTTGAAATCGTGGTATTATGGAAATTTTCCTCGTTTTTTTTTTTTTATTGCAGCAAAAAATCAATTTCTTTATATGTACTTTTATTAAGTAGACATTATTTTTTCGTTATTTTTATCGATGGAGCGAGGGATGGGAAAAAGAATGAGTTGGTGATGTAAAATGTGATGATCATAAGAAGATTATGAGACCGCGTACGAATTGAGAAAAAAGTGTTGTTGAGCGTAAATGCTACAGGCTACGAACGAAAATAAGCTTAAGAGCTGTGGTTAAGATGCCTGTTGAAGACACCTGCTCATGCAGGGTGAACAGATGCATCCCGCAACGCATGTTCTTCTTAGCCGAAATTGAACTCGCAGGCCACTTTCAGCAGACGAACGATCAGCACATCTCGCGTGTAATACAACGAACAATGTTGCCACCTGAAGTATCCAGATTCCGATAGATAACTTCCAAAGGAAGTAAATGTCTCTTAACCAATGAATGTATTGAAGTAATCTAAATGTTTTACAGAAAAAAGGAATGCATTTCGCAGGACCGCTTCGAATTATTTATTCATTAAAGTCAAAAGAAAGTTTGTTATTACTTATGCGAATCAACGTCTGATATTTTAGTACAGGGAACTAACCTTTGTTGAACGTGTCAAGTGTTTAAAAATAAATAAATAAGTAAATAAATTAATAAATAAATAAAGTATCCTTTTAACGCGAAGAATGTTTTAATCTTGTAAAGGATGCTCAACCGAGGAAAGGCATAAAATTGTGTATTGTTTAAGCACAATGCTTTTTCATAGTTTAAATTTTAGCTATTGCATCACTAAAATGAATAACAGCTTTTCAAAATAGTGTAAACGATCGTGAAATGACGAGGTGGCCGGAGCCTGTGCCCACCCAGCGCCTGGTCGCAAGGGTCGCGAGTTCCTGTCCCGCCTTGGCCGTTTGTGTCTTCCCTGTATGTGTGTTGTCGGAGGCCTTGCGAGTCTGCTGACCACAGACCGTGGAGCCCGCGAGTGGGTCGGTGTCTAGAGTAAAGGCTAATACGTGTCTCCATGAGGAACGTAGTGGACCCGGCGCGGAGAGTCAAAAGTCGGCAGCCCCTGAAGCTATGAAAAGATATAGGATGAAAAAAAATTAGGAGTAGTGAACACTTCACATAATGAACGTCCTAATCAAGGATACGCACATAGCATGTACTAACTAGGGAGTTTGGAGAGGCAATAATTTAATAATATTGAATAGTAGATAGCATCTCGGGTAGATATATAAAAAAAAACACTTAAAAGGTGTTTCATGTGTATTACGGATCCTCTTGTTGTCTTTCTAAGTGACCGTGTCCGCGCAAAAGTAGCAATGAAAGATATGAAGCGTTGATAGACACTTCGGAAAGCACTCCTCTGGGTTAGAATAAAATATGTCAGATATTGCGTGTTGAACGAATTCTAATTATGTTAGGTTCGACAATAAGTTGCACAAAAACGATATCTATCCGTAATTTTATTTTAATTCCGGAATGTCATAAATACATGGTGCTTATTGTGGAAAATTTCAAACTGCGTTAAGTCAATTTCCGTATCGTGACATTCTTTTGAACGGCTTACGATGGAAAATTTAATTTCTGTTATGGAACATCAAACTCCAGTTTTGTTACATTCTCCCATTCGGCAGCCGTCAATGCTCTACTTCTCTGGCGTAATGTGTAAGCTCTGAAGCATGCAGACACTTCTCGAAAACTCTCATATTACACTCTTCGTGCAACATTAAGTTTTAAATGGACAGCGAGCAACTCAAACTTTTTCCTGAAGGATATGTTCGTGCATCATTTCAGAAACTTGAAGAAATGTCGTAAAGTAGACTGTACCGACATTTGAAACGAAGGCACTGAGGTCTTCTAACGCGAGATGCCAAAGAACATTTCGAAACATTGTGATATCGCCCAATAACTCATTATAAAGTAACATTGATGTATGATAGAATTTAAGGTATTATCTTGAATTTTGTAATAACCTGCACCTCATTTATAGTACCATATAATTTCATTTGCCTCTTGGGCAGCTCATGCATGGTGCAATCCTGGTTCGATTCTCGATCGGGGCCAAAATAGAGCTGTAGTTTTCCACTACAATCGCCTTGGATTCTATAACTGTGAAAGAAAAGCTCAGACAGGCGAAGTGTGCTAGATACAGTGGAGGGTGTACTTCATGTTCACCACATGTCTCCCTTACTACTAGGCGTGTAGACGTGTATAATAAATAAAAACAGAGCCGAACCTTTCAGAAGTCGGATTAATCCGACCCTAAAATGTCAAATCTATACATACATTCAATTACGTCACATCACAGAAATTAATATATATTTTATCTCAAATATAATAAAAGCAAACATTCCTGTGAATGGTGACAATTTGGTTTCTTTTATTCAGAATCATTCCATACATTCCCGTGTCACACAAGCTCATAAGCGGATCATGGTTTCCATCGAGTCGTCTTTTTGGGTGCAGACACTTCGATAACGTAGTGCTTCTTCTGCACGAACCCCTGGATGCCTTTGAAACCTGTCAGGAGGTTTAACTGTACACGAAGAACACAACTCAAGAATCGTGCAATCGGTTAGTATCCAGAAGTGCTGATGAGTCAAATTGGGACCCAGGGCGCAATATTTTGGGGAGAACTAAATACAGTAAACCCTCGTTAACACCATATCATTTAATTTCGTCCTAACACGAACAAATTTGGGTTGCCGGCAAGGAAATATAGTAACGAGGGTTTATTGCACCGTGTTGAGGAGAACTAAATAAGATATAGATATATAGGATTTGAGGATTCCCTATATAAAAATGTGTATTTTACCAGTGTGTGCGTGAGAGAGAAAGAGAGAGAGATACGTAACCCGAGCAGTGTTTTTGAGCTCTAATTTTGGACACGTGTCAGGGATAATTAAACGAAAGTGCCGTTTCAAAATGTTTAAGAGTGGTGCTGGTAGCGAGGTATTACTCGGTTTTGTTCCTAAAAACGCATAAAATTGTTAAAAGCGCCTCTTTAGCCCCAAATGTGGGGACCGGCAAAGGTTGGCTCTTGCCATCAATTGATGACTGCAGTGCATCTGACCGGTAGGTCCTAAGGATCGAGACCCGACGATGTAAGAATTTTCGACACTAGTTAGATCGAATTCAGTCGCTGTCTGGAGGAGAAGGTAGCCGTAGGGGCCGTAGACTTCGATCGGTAGTTTTTAGTGGTTTACCCGATCATCACCAGGCGAATGCCGGAGCAGTGCACTAACAAATGGGCCACTGATCGCGTGTGATCTTTCCTGTCTCTTCCTCGTTCTTTGCTCATCCTTTACTTACAAACATTTACGTTCATATAACTACAATACCGCACATGTCGGGAGACCTTTAGGGAGTTTAGAGATTGTCCCGGCTAGGGCTGTGCCACGCTGATGGGAGATACTTGGTTGGGGAAAAACCCCAAGCCGACGTAGATTGGCCCCGGATCTCGTCATCCAGCGGAGAAATAGCATCACCATCTCCTGCGATCAAATACTTACGGAACTAATGACCTTAGCATTGCCATGCATCATCCCCACCTCCGTGGACGTCACGGGCACGTAAAATTTCACTTCTGTTCATCCCCTCCCCCCCGATCAACAGAAGTGAAAACCTCTCCTAGTTAAAGCCGCAGCAATATTTTTATTGATTTATTGAGGTTAACACGGTTCATACCTCATATCCTCGTGAATATTACACTCTGACAATAAATTCGGAAAAGACGGCTGGTACGTAGTCGAGGTCTGTGGTAGCGATTAGAGCTTGGTGGAAGCAAGTTTCTTGCTCCTTTTCGTAAGAAATAAAAATGAGGCTCGGGGGAAATCCTACTTGTACCCGCCAGTTCGGAAACATCTTCAGAACATGTCTTTCTCACGCACTTTTTGGCTAGTGAAGGACGACAGTGTTTTGCGTATACAATTTTGTCGTTTAAAAATCTTATTACGGTTATTAAACGAATGGTTATCGTTATAAAAAGTTATATTGAAACTGTCTTCAGTAATAAATGAAATTAGAATTACACTATTTTTGTGTGTATATATTTGATAATATTGCTGGGGTGGGAGACAAATACTTCGAATATGATTCAAATAAGAAGTGTCTAAAGCCATAAAGTTTTTTGTTTCACCTAGCCTTTGGTAGGGTGGGGAAAGAGCGATCGGAAGTTGGGTTTAAAAGCCGGGCATTTCATCCCATGTTCACTAAGTTCATTTCATTTACTGGGGTGCAAGAGGTGGAGAAATAAACACTACGTTTTGAATACAGAATGCCAAAAACCGTAACAGCGGGATCGCGTCTGCTACGAGTACTAGGCTTCGCCAGTGTTAAGAATGCCGTATTACGTTACTGTCATATGAGACATTTTTTAAATAATTAATTCCTACATTGTTACATTTGCTCCGAATCATTACAGCATCCAAATTGTGCATTTCACAAAACTAAGAAGAAGAAAAGTTTCGGCATGCCGCGCACCCTATTATTTACACCCTCGACCCGCCATAAATCCCCGGATTATCTGCACCTAACATGATACTGTTACATTGCTCATTATGAAAGGGAGCATACACCAACACCTGTGGTGTGTATGAATATGCATTCTTACTCCACGCGTCTGATATTGTGCACAGTGCCTCGCACTTCATGAAGCTAACTAGTCCTCCGTAGATAACCCCGCGTAGCCTAATGTAGATTAACAAGTTTTACGTTCAATAAAACTTGCAAAAGTAATCAATTCTTTTATGTAATATCTTTGCCAATACACCCAAATCGTATAACGCAGCTGTGGAAATGCCTATTCATCAAATGTCTTTAAAAATGTTTCTCTGCAAAATGAGCAAGCTGGTTGCAAAACCATTCTGGAGTACTTTGATCGTGGATTTTCATCTATTTATCCAGTGTTTATCCGAACTCAAATAAGAAACCCGGACAAGAAAGATAACAAGGTAGACAACGAAAATGAGTCAGAACGTTCTTTATAAATACTAATTTGTTTGCGCAAATTTGATAAAATTGAAAAAATGATAAAATATTGTACGCGACCATTTGTAAATTGGACGTTAATTTTTTTTACTTTCTCGTATACATACGTAGTGTAGAGAACTCAAGATTGCGCATTTTCAGAAACGTTGAAATAACATTTTCTCGAGAAATATTTCACCGAAAACAAGGATGAAGAACCATGTTTCACTATTCTGTAATATTCTTAAAGTCGTATTTTAATTCTACTATTAATACTACTATAAAGAGAAAATAATATAGTTACTTAGGGAACGATGTATCGTACAACTGCGACAGAGGCATCCAGAAGAAACTCTCGCGGTTCCAGCTAATGTGTGGAACCATTAGAAGAACCTTTGTTAATGAAACCCGAAAACAGTTAAAATTCTATAAAACAATGACAATACTAACCTTCGTATACGGTAGCGAATGCTGGGTTTTGAAGCAAATATAAACGAATAGAATACAACCATCAGAGATGATGTTTGTGAACGCAGTAAAAGGTTGTGCGAAAAGTGACCACGAAAGAAATAAATATATTCGAAAAGAATTAAAAGTTGTGTCAGTCCTCGATCGTGTCAAAGTGTGTAAAAGAATTGGACACAGCTATGTAGAACGAAGAAGCATCGCCTTCCTAAAAAGGCATGGAAATATCGCCCCTTTGGAAAACGACATCCCGGAAGACCAAGATAGCGGTGGACCTTCGAACCAGAGCAGGCCGTTAGGTCTAGATTGTGAAGATTAAGATGCTGATGGCTATTAAGAAACTGAAAAAGATTAGAAAATGTGAAAAATATATATTTTAGGCGCCGGTAGGTAGCAATTGGGAAGAGGATGAAGCGAAAACGAAAAGTTAGTCCACGCTAAAGAGATAAGGAAAAGAGAAGTAGTACGAGGACTAGTGAAGAGAACTGGTACTAGAAAGTCTTTGCAGCACTAGTTACTTTCTTGCTTACTATTTACGTAGTATAGAGGAAGTATTGTAATGCTGCAGCGGAAAGCAGCGATTTATCGGCTGAAAATCTTGTATTGTACATTTGAGATACCGAAAAAATGGATAATTCTTGCTCCTGAACACAGTAAATAACTTCCTCTAATACGTTTTGAAGTCAGGACTCAGATTTATGGCGAAACGTTTGTTTCGTTGAATTCTCTAAATATTCGAAATTCGCAGAAGTTAAAATTTTTTTTCGGAGTCTTCCTACGACAGTATCGAAGATAGAGATATTGTCGTCAAAATATGATATTCAACAGTAGATCTGTTAATGTGATCATGCTCAAATTTTTCAAAATACGAGTTTTGACATAATTTTGCGTGCAAAAGAAAAGCAATTTTAAAAACAAAATTTTGACAAAATAGCTCCAATTTTTTTCTTTAACTTTTCCCTCGGATAGGGTGAGTGCTCTTATGAAATTGGCGCAGGTGTAATTTTCGTTGAAGTCTAGTTTTTCGAAAACTGTAAATGTTTCAAATAAAATGAGAAAGCATGTACTGTTGGAGCACCTCTAGTTTTCTAGTTGGACCGATTCCTGTTTGAGATTTCACTCAGTCAAGTACTTGCGGGAGGTAAAATGAATGCTTATTCTACTTCCCAAACTAGGTGAAGTATCCCGTGTTGTCCGCTTGTTTATTAATCGTAATAATCTGTTACGGAGGAAAAGGAACGGATTTTCTTTTCTGTCTAACACCGCCTCCCCTCCCCGCTCCAGCCGTGACCCGTGTCTTCTGCTTATCCCGCCATTCTCATTCTACCCAGCCGCCCCCCCCCCTCGCGCACTTTCACCCTCTCCATTCTAGCCCTGCCCCGTCCCGCTTCAACCTGCGTCACCTGGCCTTCACAGACACTCCAGTTTTACAGAGGGTGCCAAAATGTTTACGCATTTTAACAGGATATGTTTACTTAAAATACTTTAAAGTTTAACCGAAAAACAAAACTAATATATAATATGTTCTGTAAAGAAATGTGACTCACATATGTTATGCTAGAGTTGTTATGCGACAGGTCAACTAACAATGAACAAAATGAAACCAATATTATAGCAAGCACCCAGACCGACAACAGAATAAAAACGGAACTGGTAACTGGGATAACTGTGACTACTGGTGGGTAAACAAAACACGTGTTTTGTGTAAAATACTTAAATTACCCGGAATATATGTTTAGTGTGGGTTGTTATCTAGGGGTTTCATTGTATCATTATTTCTTGGAACACCTGGCGAGGTGTACCAGAACATAATTCGCACACCCGTCATACGCACATCCGTTCGTATGAAAATGAGGAATTTTACTTCCAACAGGGTGGTGCATCGCCTCATTACCCACCGAGAGGGGCGTGCGTACCTTGATGATATTCCAGGGCAGGGATAGGTTCTAGTTAGGTTTCATCGCGTTCTCCAGATCTAACTCCGTTGGACTTCTGCTTATGGGGACCCCTAAGAAAGTTGTATACCTTGCAAAACCAGCTACACTGAGGACGCTTCGAGAACAAATTGAAACGGCATATGCTGCATTTCGCAAACGGTGCTTGAACAATCATTCAATGTACTCGGAAGTGAATCGGCACCGATAGTAGGTATTTTGAGCATCTGTTGTAACGGTTGAACCTGTAAAAGTCTAAGATTATTATTTATGAATATAAAGATAAATTTATTATACTGGTAGCAACGATAATTCATGTTCCAATATTTTTACGATATGAAAATAATATGTAATTTTATAAAACATTATTTGAATTTTTATTCACACATACTACTTACGTCGTATAGAGAAAGTTATGTAATGCAGCAGAGAAAAATTTTAGGTCCGTGATACTGAAAGAGTGGTAATTCTTGATCCTATATGTAGTAAATTACGTCCTCTAACTCATTGTATAGTCACGGTTTGTGGATCTTTGATACGGGCAAATTGGTCTACGGCAAAACGTCTGTTCGTCCGGCAGTGTGTGTCCGTGAGTCTGTGATCAAGGCTAGTGACTAAGCTGTAAATAGGATTTTCATTAAAACTGCTAATGCCCTGATATGCGTGGTCAGTTGAATTTGAAATTGATGATGTTTTTTTTTTTAATTTTTATGAGTACATTTTCGTAAATTGCAGGAGTTCTAAAGTTATTTCGCATATTCCTACAACTATAATACAGAAGATGGGTATTTTTCTTCTGAATGAAATCTGTTTTTGAGAATTAGATCTTTAAAGGAAGCTATACAGTTTTTTTCTTTTTCAAAATAGTAATGTTCGCGTAATTTTGCGTAAAACAAAGGCAATTTTAAAAAGATGATTTTCTAAAAAACGGCTCCAATTTAATACGCAAATTTGAAGCGCTATGTAAACACCATTGCTTTTTTTTATTCAAAGTGTATTAAATGACTTGATATGAAATTTTTCGAAAACAATAGTTTCCTATGGAAAGAGGTTGAAATTTCGAATTTACAGTAGCGCTTAAACATCGTTTTCTGAAACACAGGTCCAATTTTTTCAAAGAAAATTGCCACTTTGAACGAGATTTTACTGTTCTTTAATATTCTTAAAATAATATTTCCGTTATGCTAATTGAAAACCGAAGACTTAGGAAAATTTTTAAAAAATGGACTTTGAGCTGCGATAGATGGTAGCTAGCAAGAGTATGTGGCGGGTCCGAATAGCTAGCCGAGACCAAAGGAAATAGAAAATGAATACGGGAACGTCTGTGCCATTCTGTAGCACCACTAGTTTTCTTTAACGTTTTTCTCGAAAGTACGAAGTACCTTATAAAATTTCCGATTTCCATTGAACTCTCTGAATTTTCGAAAATTGCAAAAGTTAAAAATAATGTTGCCACTACATTGACTGCTTTAATACATTTTTTTCCAAATACGCTGTCAATGAAAATGGAAAAGAGTGGGCTCAATTCCGGCTTAGTCTTCAATACAATTTCCGTTCTTCCATTTCATTCATTTATTTGAGATTTTGTTTATATATTACAGAAATTATGAAATTCGAAAAATGCCGTCAGTTCATTTGTCAGCTCTTGTTTAACTGAAAATCTCATCTGTCTGTTAGTCACAACTCACAGTGACATTCTTATTAATGAAATCGGGAAAATATGAAATACCTGAGACAATTTTTCTTCTGTATGTGAAGAAATATAGTATAATATTGAATTCTCTTCATCCCATTACAAAATAATTGCGTTGATTTGCCTCTATCACTGTTGTAGGGTTTAACGAAGAAGTGCGCTGTAAAGAGCGGGTGAGTGTTATAATTATTGTTCGGTTTTTTAATACCTGTTTTAACATGCCCTGTCACACGCATGTGGCCACAGAGTCATTAACATAGCGTTATCGCTCCCACTCCTCTGCTGTCAGCCGCCTATCTGGCGCAGCGCCAAGGCCGATCTGATACCCACGGCGGCGCGTACGCGCCCACGCTGGGCACTCGCTGGCGTCCGTTTAATGCTTCTTTCGTTTTATCATGCATTTAGTGGCTATTATTACACGACATGTCATGGTTTGCTGTTAGACAAATTCAATTAATAAGAATATTCAGGATTGTTTTATTAAACAGAAGGCTGAAAGTTTTCATTATCCGCTTTTGATATTCATTGACATCCAAGGCTGACAGAGAATAAGCTGAAAGCTGCTTCATTCGCTGGCTGGAGGCTTTAGGTCTCACGTCATTCAGTATCGAATACCAGAAGCACTTTTTGTCATTTATATTTCCCTACTCGGTCACTGAGCGTAATCAACTGCGCTCGTTCCGTGCCTCTCCTTTCGTTGATACTGAACAGAGATAGTGATGTAAAGAAGACGATATCGCATCGAATAAATTTGTACAACACGTTTATGTGCCACCTCTACTTACATTTGTATGTAACCATTTTCTGGTGCCAGTCATTTATTTATTAACGTCTTGAATCGACTCATAACTTTACGCCTTACCTTATATTACCTAAGCGAAACTTACCGTTTATGGATGTTGTTATTGCTGTTTTGTCTTATAGACGGGATAAATTGGGTGGCAGAGAATTATTATTGTCCTTACTTTCTTGCTTACAATACATTTTTAATGCCATTTTTCTCCTTATAGGAAATATTTGTAATGTCAGAAACTTCTGCTCCACGCGCCTCCTCGTGTGATCTACGAAATTCTCGCACCCAATTGGTTAAAGTCGGTCCCCGAAAATGTTCACCGCGAAGAATGGTTGAACATCTATCTCTAGAGAATTTGATGTCGCCTGCTGAAAAAAATTAATTTTTCCCTACCAGGGGCAACAATTAATCCGTTTCTAGGTGCCTCGTTTATGATCTCATTTTGAATGATTGACATTAAGGATATTGGAAAAGAAAATTTCAGGAGCAGTCTAACGTAAGTGTTCATTGAGATGGCTCAGCTAACAATGTCACTGAGGTCAATGAGTGATTAATTAGGCGCGGATCCACGGGGAGGGAAATAAGGGAAATTTCTCGCCCTAAAATTTGTCAATAACTATTAATTTTAACTTGTCACGAAACTTTCAAGATAAATATTTTAGGATAATCATTAAAAGGAATAAAATCGTATCGTAGCATGAGCTGAGTGTAGCATGATACATTTTACAAAATCTGTAATACGACACATTCACCAAAACATTTTGAATTGCCCCTCCCAAAATTTGTCTCTGGTTGCGGCCCTGTATTAACTAGTGCATAGATGTCAGCGATAATAATGATGGAAGAATGAAAGCCTAGTGAGAAGAAAGCTCTCCGAGAAAACGTGCCAAGAACGGACGTCGTCCACAACACATTCAACTGAATTGTCCGGGAACCGAACCGGGGTCCCAGCAGTGGATGGTGTATCCTTTCCACCACTCTTCCTCTCCCTTCCAAGTATGTTATAGTCAGAGGTCGCGTGTGTATGTACGTATTATTTATCACACCCACAGTTTGAAATACAAATGAAAACGCTGTATCTTTTTTCACGCAAACACGTAAATTTTTTGCCTCTGTTGTAGGCTGTCGTTGATCTAGGGTTCGATTCCAGACGGTGGCGGATTTTGAAATTAACAAGACAGATAGGTCGAATTCAGCCGCTGACTGGAAGAGAATCAGAGCGGTCGACTGATCTGGCCGTGATTTTTCCAACCAATACCAGGGAATGCCGGAGCAGCTCCTTAACAAACGGTCCTCGGCCCTGCGCGATCTTCCCTTCCTCTTCTTTGTCCTATTATCATCTCCCCTTGATCACTCACTCGCGCACGCGCATGCGCACTATCTCTCTCTCTCTTTCTCTCTCTTTCTTTCTCTTTTTCTCTCTCTCGCGTAGACTTACGCTGCCCGAGTCAGTAAATACTTGGCTGTCTGGGAGTCACCGCGTCCTAGGCACAGTTGCCAACATTTCGGACATTCTGCGACTTTCCTCGGTGCGAAATGCGCGATGTAATATTTTAAAAGCTTCTATATGAAACAATAACTGATGGAATAATAACACGATTAGTTTCTGCGTTTGATCCAGATGAACGCCGTGTATAGTTCCTCCATTGAAGAATGGGGAGGCGATCAATGCAGGCGCCGTGGGTGATCTTCCTGCCGTCCCCACGTTCGGCGAACTGTAACCGACCCTTTTGGATGAGCATGGGCGCTCAGGCTTTCAGGTTTACTTTTCTCCTTTCTTTTTTAATTATTATTTTTAGCTTTGTTTTCATTTACATCTTAAATATAAAGTAATAAGACTTCCACTGTCAAATTAAGTTTTATGACGCGCGAAGTTAATGTTAGAGGTTAGTAAACCACATTTAAACCATCGATGTTTGAAGACTAAAGAGACAATACAGGCACTGCGATGACACTGCGATACAACGGGAGACATTTGAAGCTAGCGCTCCAAGTGGCCCGACCTATCATAACCATTGTGATATGAAGCACAAAGCGTAACTTTGAAAGTTTAGTTTACTTACGATTCTGTTTACATACAGAGTGATTAAAAGATTTTAATTTGGCCGTTAGTAACTTTTTTATATGGCTGGTAAGGTATGAGCGGTGTGTTTGATTGCACAAATTGTGAAATTTAGGTGAATAGGTTTTTCGATTTCCTCATGGTAAGACGTTGTAAGTCACGAAGACTATAAGACTTCCTGACTTACAGACTTCGTGTTATAAGTGTTGGTGGTTCCTAGGAATCCCGCAAACAGTAGGGGTGCGACATCGATTTTCAAAACATCCATGTTTCTAAAAAAATATCGATGGTTTAAACATCAGATGAAACGGATGTTGTTTGAACATCGATGTTTTGTGCTAGATGTTTTTACGTTTTTGATGTTTTGTTCGTGGATGAAAAATTTCCATATTCACAAAAGTTAAAAAACGAAACAACAAGTGATGGTACAACTGTTTATGTGTTCGAACCAAACGACTGCGGTTTGTATTACTTTTATCGAGCTAATTTATGGACGATTATCCCTCGCTCGAGATGATCCTCATCTTGATATTTCCTCCGACTTTCCTCGTATTTCGCACACAGAGGCGTTATATAACTTTTTCAGTTAGAATTTAATTATAATTTAATATTAACTGTTACTATCAAATTAAATGTTGATACGAACGAATTTAGTTTTAGAGGGTACTAAACCAGCTTTAAAACATCGATGGTTTTTGGTCGATGTGTTACTAACATCGATGTTTTAATGTTGAGCGTGGATGTTCTGTTGGCGGAGTCGCGTCGGTAGCTCGCAGTGCGTGGCGGGCGATCGCCAGTGGCGTGCAGCCGTGGTATGCGCGCGCCCAGCCGCTGCGCCGCGCGCGCCGGAGATAAGAGCGGCAATAAAACGCGCCGGGCAGGAAGTTAAGCGACTTGCTGTATCTCAACACGCCGATTCGCAACCGATTCACCGCTCACGCCACGCACATTTCAAGCGCGTACACATTGGAGAGGACATGAAGCAACGCGTATGGCACCTACGCGGAACTTTAGTTCTTGAACTAAAAGTCACTATATATTCACTTGTTTGATGCAGCTCACACATTCAAGTTTTATTAAAACTATTTTATTGGAGGTGGCGGTAGATAAGAAAATGTCAAGTTATGACGCAGCCACTTATGCCTTCATTAATACACTGAATGATATGGTCTAGTACACTTAGAAACTGACGACAGCGACTCAGACGATGGCGGTCAGCGCCGAAGTGGAAAACCGTGTGGGAGTAGCCGTACATTCGCTGTTTGTAGAGCATCTGCACAATATTGCTTTCCCAAGCATTTTCGACTCTGTAAAAGTGAAGTCACGAGGGTAAAAAGTTTTGTGTAGCGAACATTATTTAACGGTCTGAATTCTCTATAAATCTAAATCTTTATAATGTTACATTTGAAAGCAACTTTAGTAAAAACAAGAAATGAAAATTAAATACTGGATGTATTCCAAAATATCCGGGGAGAACATGTTAGTCGCTTCTGCCCTCCCGCTCATTCTCAAGTCATTTTCAGAGAGAAATCAAAAACAATAACAATGAATTATCCCTTCAGAGACCCAGATAAGTGAAATTATTTGGTTACATATGACCTGATGTATCTGACAATAAGACCTTTGTTTGCGAGATGAGGTGCGACAGGTAAAAAGGAACATTGATTATTAGACTGAAAAGCCCTTAATTTTTAATAAATAATATTAATTTTTTAAATACGTACTATCATTAACAAATACTAGACTATAAAATTTGAAAAGTACTCCCGAAATAATTTGTATTCAATGATTTTAGTATTGTAGTATTCGTTCGAGTCATACGATAATTATAATAGTATTAACAAATAATAAAATTATGAAATGTGATTATTAGTTTATTGATATAGTATGTTGTCTTGTATCATTATTAATTCTTTATTAATGCAGCTTCACTAGTTGATTATGGAATTGATTTCCTTTACATCTAGGAGATGATCTGTCGTTTTCTTTTCCGATCTCGCTGCCCATTCATGAAGCGACGATGTAATAAGGTTTCCCAAAGCACTAAAGACATTAATTTCAGTGATTTTTCTTCTTATAGAATAATGCATGGTTTTATCTTGTAGTCTTGATTATGTCAAAAGTCTGATACTGTCGATAAAATGACCAAGTTGTAGGTTTATTTACTCAATGATTCTAGTTGACATCGTAAAGTTTTTCTTCATGCAAACTCAAACTAACAAACGAAAGTTTCAAAACAAATTTCAATAAAAAAATCGCGTGGCTCTACGCTAAAGTTAGCAATCTTTGTTTTGCAAAAGCACGTCTTACGTTCGTCAGTAGGCATAATTTAGAAACAAGTGGATCTCAGAATTTTTATACTGAACTGGTTGACGCGGTTGGCGACTCAACAACTGTTGAGGTTTCTCACGTGTCCTGTATTCGTGAACATCATTAGACCGAATTGTGATTTGGGTTATTGGCCGTGCGTCGTTCAATACTTTTCGTAATTCAACTTCGATGAGAAAAAATAGTAGAAATAAGAAATAAATAAGTTCACTTGGAGTAGCAATACCTATGCGCCATCTTTAGCTAGGATTCGTTTGCCTCTTTTATTCTTAACGGACGGCGGACTGTAAAAGCCTTAACACCGTCCGTGAAGAGTGGCTTTTAATTCCTGTATTTGTTTGCATTTGGTCCACGTCCAGTTGTAACTGAGCAATGTTACAAAAATATTTTTTTTGTAGCTCGACCCCCTGCGGCTTCTCAAAAAAAATTTTCGTAAGTAATTTGACTTTGAAACTCATCTGAGAAGTTTCAAACCACGTGTGGATTTCGGTTAGACTATTTCACAAATAAAAGCCATAAATCGATTTAATAGTATTAACATATTGGAAAATGCTGAAATATGTTTGTTTGTGAAGTGTTTCAGAAGCCATATTGATTACAGCAGTTCCTTCACGGAAGGTGTATTTATTTAATTTCCCGTACATTTGATGATGACATGACATCATGTGCGATGACGAAAAGTACACACGATGGCATGTGAACTTTTCGATTTTAGTTTCCTCTGGCCTTTATAACCATCTTATTATAAAACGCTATTGGTCGGAATGAAGCTCATAACTCATGAGTGCAATAGAGTTTACTACTTTAAAAAGTTTTGGTCCATCTGAGTTTATAAATTACTTTAAGATCTACTGTATGCGACAGCACATAAGTCACGTGTATGTCTCTTTTTCGTTGCAGAGTTATTATTGATTTATCGGTCGCTCAGTGAATTTCCAGTCCTCTACTTCAATCCAACTCGCCGGACGTTCTACACACAAAGATGCAACGTGCACAAGAGAAGCAGTAGATCATCTGCTTTCAAAGTACATTCGCATCACGACGCCGCGGTCAGCCTAGGAGGCTCGGGACGTCAACTGTCACTGCACTGCCTCTGAAGGAAGGCCCAGGGTTCGAGACGGGCGATGACAGGATCTTCGCCTCTAGCTAGGTAGCTAGGGCGAATTCAGCCGCTGTCCGCAGGAGAATTCTAGCGGCCGGCTGCTCTCATCACGGTAGTTTTGCGTGATTTCTACCATCAACAGCAAGCAAAGACCGGAGCATTACCCTAACAAAAGGGCCGCGGACCGAGTGCGATCTTTCCTTCCTCTTCCTTCAGAAGGAAGCGTGTAAAAATAGCTATAATTCTGGTGGGATCTGTATGTTAATCTTTCTAAAGACTTCTTCTCGATAAAAATATTTGAAAATTAAAGACCATTGAAGTACGTCTCAATAATAATTGTAATCATACAATTAATAGCAAAAATCATAATTAACCTTCGAATGCTCGCCTGGAATAATGGTAGCTTAATGCTCACGTGGGGTCAGTGTGACCCCAGTGCATTTTAGTACAATCAAAGGCAGAATATGTAATGTTTACTGGGCAATTTTATTATCACTGTTTTATCATTACAGAAAAAATTGTATTACGTAGTAATATTTAAATTAATAATGAAAAATATTTATTTTTGTAAAAAGTACATACATTCTTCACACAGTTCTTTCATATGTTCTTAGCACAAGAATATATTGCAGGTTGCACCAGGAAACGGAGTTTCGCGAACTGAGGAAGGGGGCGCGCTTCACACCGCCCATGGGCTTTCTTCGTGGTTGTGCGTTCTCTTCCACTTGAGAAAGGCATTTCTTTATTGATGATGGCAGGTCTCGTGGTAGGTTCAAACATTTTGCACGTACTTTCATGTGAAGTCTGACAAGACTCATTCCAAGTTCTTGGAGAAACTTACATCTTACATTTTTTTCTGTACTCCTTTTATTAGCGGCAACAATAATCTGGGCAATGTATTCCGGCGGTATCGCTTTTAGTCTGTTACGTCTCAAGAGCGTCGTCATCTGCACTCTGTTCGGAATCTCTATTTTCATCCTCAATTTCCAAAACATCTTCTGTTTCTGAACTGCTTCAACCAAGTACCTCATCATCTTCAGATTCATCGAACATAGAGCAAACCATGTTTTCAATACGTTCTCGTTCCTTTTCGGACGCCATATATAAATGATATCCGAACAAAACATTGAATATTTTCAAACGCATATTGAGAATAACGAAAAACAACACAAAAACGAACGAAATGATTTTTAAACTTACCAAAAAAAACTGGACACATACTTGCATGAGGTAAATATGACCCCAAAGCAAAATAATAATAATAATAATAATAATAATAATAATAATAATAATAATAATCAATTAGGACCATTACAAACCCGGTCAAACTCCGTGTAAGCTCGAAGTTGGATGTAAAATAGGAAGCTACTGAAAAAGGCGAGAATGTGTAGCTAACCTTCTCGGCTGCTGAAACAAATTTAGGAACCTGAGATCACATTTACCCACACGAGCACTCCAGGGTTAGCAGTAGCAGTATACTCCAGTAATGTAATGGCTTATTAAACGAAAATAAAATGACAGGAATGAGCATTTTAGAGAATTCCTGGATCTAAGTTCAAGACACATGTCACCTAAATCAGTAATATAATTCCACAATAACAGCAATACATAGTAGACCAACATAAATATATCATAATTAAATCATTTTTAAGTGTTTCTCACATTCTTTTATGATTTTATATCATCAGAAACGTACTACTTTTTTTCACGGGCAGATTTGCTTCTCACTGATGTGTTGCGACAGAAAGTGTGTTGCACAAAGAGACCCAACACGACACCTAAGAAACAAAACGGAAAGTTTGAGTGCAAGCGAAAACCGGAGCCATTGTGGATCCGCTAGTGGTTTATGAGGCTGTGTGCGATTAGGATCAGAGATTCCCAAAAGTGCTAGTCATTCTACGTTCATCAAAGAAGCGAATCTCTTCGAGTCATTTCAGTGCACTCGAAATGACAAATTGACTGTCGTAAAAAATTCGAGGCAATCACGAAATTATTCTTTAGTCGTAGAGAGATTGCGAAAGTACTTTTATATTTTCAAAGGCAGTTCTGTTTGCGGCCTGGGTAGGGCGCCTTTGTTGGATGGATTAGCTGCGTTAGCTCAGCAGCAACATCGTTATTTCTGCACCATCGTTGACTAGAGGGTACTAGAGTTTGAGTCTCGACACACGCAGATTTTTATTACTAGCTAGATAGATGGGTCGAATTGAGACTTTACTCGTAGCGGTCGGCTGCTCTGATCAGAAGTTTTTCATGGTTTCGCATATCATTATGAAGCGAATGCCGGAGCAGTACCCTTACAAACTGGCCATGGACCGCGAGTGACCAGCTCTTCATTCTCGTCTTCTCCTCTCCCATCACACATACATATTCACTTTCAATCACTACACTATCACTCATGTCGGGAGACCGATAGGGCATTAGATCTTGTCCTGCTGGGAAGAGATCTGAAGGGGAAAATCGCAACTCGATGTGTAGGTAGGCGCCGGATCTTACGAGCCAGCGGTGAAGGAATACCTCCGCCTCGAGAATGTAACATACACTAAACTTACGGCACTAAAGATGTCACTACGTGACGCATAATACTCACCAGGGACTGCGGGTTCCTTCTCCGCTCTGAATATGAACCTTTGGCTTTTGGCTTCCGCGAGGGTGTCATCGCGGAGTGTCTCGCATTGTGCTGGCCCAAAACCTGCGGGACCTGCAAGCGCGTTAAAGCCCATTACAAAGCAAGCGTAAACATAAGCATAACGCACAGACGTAAACATTAACATAAAGTGTAGACTGAAGTATTCACAATGCCTAACAAACACGTAAGCAAAATAAGAGTTTCTGTTGTCTGTGAAACATTCTAGTTTACTATTGGTTGGATGTGAGAATCAATTTCGAGGTATCGACTGGATTCATGGCCGATATGGTGTTCTATCAACTTCGCTCGAATATCGATTCTCGGTTTTGAGTTAACGTACTGTGATTGGTTCATTTCTTAAGTCTTACTTAGGCATACACACAGAAGTTTGAAGCTTGCAAGCTTTTAAGTTAGCGTCTTACGTGTTATGCGTATGCGAAAGCATTATGAATGGGTCCGCTTATGGATGTAGTCTTAACTTTTATGTTAACGCCATGCTTATGTTTGTGTTTGCATTGTGAATGGGTCTTTAGAGTCTAGGCAGATGTCTTCGAAGTACGGCCTGCTACTCAAGAGCAGAGTTCCTCAAAGAGCAGGGTGAAAAAATTCATGAAGACGACGCTGATAATGGATTTTACAGGGAAAGAAATAACAGTGTGTGTGTGTATGAGAGATAGATAGATAGGTAGATAGATAGATAGATAGATAGATAGAGAGAGAGAGAGAGAGAGAGAGAGAGAGAGAGAGAGAGAGAGAGAGAGAGAGAGAGAGAAAGGGAAAGGGAAAGGGAAAGAAAGGGGGAGGGTGAGAGGAAGGGGGGATATTCACTGGGCGTACAGAAGGGAACGAACAGAAGACGTACAAAAACGAGAAAAGGGCAATGAAAAACCGTCAAACCTTCCTCCGAACATTTTACACGCAATATAACAATTTTCGAGTATCTGTCTCCGAGAATGCGTAGATTCCATTGTGACTAATCATTCATATTTCCATTCCTAGTGAAAAGCGTTTCTAATGAAGCCGCTGAACTCCGAGTCATACCAAAAAGATGGAATAAGAGTTTCACCTTAAACATTGTGGTCTCATTGGTTACAAAAAGAAGTGAGAAAGAGGTGTGAGTTTTTAATGAATAATCTAGTTTGCGTATGTGTTTCTCCCAAAGCGAAAGAAAATAGTAATTAATTCGTAATTTTCTTAATCCTCTTATCTTAATCCGATTACTGTTGTTTTAACATAGCATGACAAGTGTAACACTGAACTGCTTCTGCCCGCTGAAGTTCTCGAAATTAGCAGTTTGGCTTTTCACTTCAAAACATCGACAACCCTGATCAAGGGTATGGCAATTTAAGATTCATCTTTATTGAAGTGTAAAGGTCCAACTAGCTTCTGCTTAAAAGAAGACTTCAGAAAAAAATCAATTTTCTGACATAAGATCATTAAAGGCAAGGAAAATTAGCCGACGATTTTCTATTTTGAATGAATGTCTTCACTTTCTAAAAGCTTGAATTTACTTTAGAATTGGAAGTCAAATTTATAGCTGATAATAATATATACTATTATCTAAATGCGTAGCATCATGTATTAATGCTTTTCACATACTTTTCTTACTTGTTTTTATACTCGTAACATTCAAATTACTTTTATGTTAATGCTTTTCAATTATTACATATATACCTTACACAGGAAATTCTTGAATTTGGAAAAGGCAGATTATGAATCTCTCAAGTCAAATGCAAAACTATAATCAATATATCGGAGTGGATCTGCAAAATTTGCCCGTGCAGACTATAGTCAGCATACACAAGACAATATTGAAAAACAACCTGTAAATGTTCACATAAATGGCAGTGTAAGCCCAGAACAAATTCAATTTCTACACTTGAAACAAAATTCAAACTTGCATGGATGTGAGTAGTACATTAGGGTATGATGTGGCATGGAGGGAAAAATTCCAATTCCTTGTAAAGCACGCAGTTTAATATTAAAATAATTAATCTAGAAATTAAGAAAGAAAAAAAATATTATTTTTCCTGTCCCATTCCGTCCCAATCGTACAGTTGTGTGTGTCAGTAATAGAAGCAATATTTACAGACGCTAGAGGCGCGGGCTTCTTTGTTGACGTTGCAGCGACGGAGGACTCGAGAGGCGGGGAGAAGCTGCCTTCGGAATTCGCATGCCGGCGGCCGCTGCTTTCGTCTTAACTAATTGGCCGCCGCCGGTCACTCGCGCCTCGCCGAGTGGAAAGAGACTCTCAAGAGAGGGACTGTAGGCACGACGCAAATTTCCCACCGCGCACGAGTACGGCTCCCGGGTACTAAGCGCCCGCCTGCCCGCCCGCCCGCCCGTTATCCCCCGCCGCGCCCCCCGCCCGCCTCAGCCCGCCCCCGCCGCGCAACCCTCCCCCGCCCGCCCCGCCCGCCCCCGCCCGCCCCGGCCTGCCCGCGCCCGCCCGCCCGAGCCCGCGCGCGCCTGACTCAATAAATAGCGGCGGGAGGCGCAGACCTCGACCATCAAAGTGGCTCACGCGCGGGATGAGCGTGAAGCGTGCGCGGTCCGCAGACCCGACGCCACGCCCCCCCTCTCCCCGCACGCGCCCGCCACGCTCCTGCCCGCCCCGCCCCGGCCCGGCCGGCGCCGCTGCGCCGCTGCCGAACCCGGTGTGCTGGCCCAGCGCTCCGCCGGCGGCACGCCAGGCCAGCCACGCCGTCCACCGCCCTGCCTCCACCACAGCCGTCTTGGCGCCCACCGTCGCCGCGCCCGTGCGCCAGACCACGCAGTCCACTGCCGCCAACAATGCCGCAACGCCCACCTGCGGAGTACTCAGGGCATCAATGGATGTCCCACTGCAGGGCTCCAGTGGTGGCAAAATTTTTCGGCCTGGCTTACTAGCTAGATTGAATTCGGTCGCTCTACAGGAGGAAAATTTTAGCGGCTGGCTGCTTCTGATCGGCTCTTTTCGGTGGTTTTCCCGATCAAACACAGAGTAAATGCCCGAGCAATACCTAAAAAAATAAACAAACGGAACC
>BOPP01000241.1:621629-641186 GCA_017312745.1 Gryllus bimaculatus
CGCCGCCGCCGCCGGCGTCATCGCTGTGGCAGTGCCGGCGCGGCGACGCTGAGCGACCGGGACGCGGCGACAAAAAGCGCTCCGCAGCCTCCGCCCGCACCGCGCCACCGCGCGCCAGCCATCACGCGACGCGCGCCCCGCGGCCGCCTCTCCCACCGCCTCTGCCCCGTCTCTGCACCCTTCCGCCCTCGCCTCCACCTCCACCCCTTGCAAAGCGGAATAGCTACGGTCCACTCTGCCACGCTCGACGTTTGCACATGTGCCTTTCTTTTGTTTGAGAAATGAAACATAAACTTATAACAACACTTATAACATTACACTTATAACATTACAACTTATATAACTTATAAACATTTATTAAAACAAATGCTTTCGTACTTCTTCATGTTACGCCAAAGACAATTTTTTACATTACTTACTTTTTTGAAAGGCACAGAGGAAAATGAGAAAAACAGCAAGAATTACTTCTGATATGGTACTCTTCGCGACAAAATACTTATTCTGGAACTGAAAGGTTCCAAATTTGTGGGTTTTAAATGCTAATTCCACTCTGCCCCAACCTCCCCATACAATTGATTGATTATATCGTCTTTCCGGGCGCGTCAACTGCTACGGACAGTGGGCCCGTAAGTGTCGGGCATGTTTTTGTGACGTGTGGTGGCGGCCTTCTTCCCCCACCATTGTAGAGTAGTGCATGTAAATAATGTGTAAGGGGAGAGCATAGGAGGAAGGGGAAGGAAAGAGCGCGGTTCCGGCTTTCGCCTGGTGTTGATAGGAGAAACCACGGAAAACTACTGATCAGAGCAGCCGGCCGCTAGAATTATTCTCCAGACAGCGTCTGAATTCGACCTTCGATTGTAGCTGCTGTCGAAACTCTGTCCACCGTCGGAACCGGAACTCTAGGATCTTTCGGCCCGAGACTGCAGCGACATCAGCTGATGCCCTGAACCACCTCAGCCGCTACTGCCCCGTCCAAAACCAGCGCCGTCGTCGCCCCGTCTGTCATCGCCTTCGTCTCCACCGACGCCACTCCAAGGCTTCCTGTTGCCCCAGTCTTCGCCACTGCGTCCACCTTCCACATGAAGCTGCTTCCGCCTCCACCCTCTCCATTCCTGCTCATCACTGGTGCCCCATTATCGGCAGCACTACCACTACTCCGTCACTCTGCCGATTCAAATGCACCATCTTCGCAGCCGTCGCTCCGCCTGCGCGCCTTCGGCCGCTTCGTGAGATTTCCCGCCTGCTCGGTTTCCTACAGAAGCGAATCGGAACTGAAGAAAAGTCCTACTGTGCTGATTACAAGCGGAAAATGTACGTTTTCGACGCACTTCAATTCCACGGAGCTGCACACAACGATACTGTGTAATATACATCCAAAGCTGAAATTGTCGATTTTTATTGATTGATTGGCTTTAGATCAAGCAGAATTTTGAATTGTTTGCCCAAAAGTTCTGCTCCTCCCCATACAGTCACAAAGAGAACTTTTTACGTAGTTGTTTGATGAGTGATCGTTGTGTGATAATAGCTTTCTGAGAGACATCTCAAGGAATTCCAAAATAAGTCAAATAATATGGTTTGTGTTGTGCCGTACGAATCTGCTCTACTGGCTTTTCACCGAATAGCTCAGGAATACTATTAGACGAACTTCATAGGGAAAGATTTGAATGTGCAATTTCTTTATAAAAAATGCGCGCGTTCAATATACTGCGTAAATATATCTAGCGATATTTACAATAATAATTTTATCACTTACGTTTCAGCTAGTATTAATTGATGTTCGAACTGATGCAATATGGTTATGGGATGAAAGATTTCCAGAACTCATTAACTTAAAATAATTTCTCAACTTCAAATTTCTGTGCTACGTGTTGGATTGATAGATGAAAATATTTATCAAAATTCTCCATTCAAGTAATGACTGATTCAGCGAGACGTGTCTTTGTAATAATTAGTCCAGCGTTTCTGAAAAACAATTGATTATAAGAAATATTCTCTACCGTGAAATAAAAATTGCGACTATAAATGAGCTACAGATTTGGGCTCTTATCAGTTATTGTGCCCCTACAAATCTACCCACTATCGCGAGAACACGGAAAACAATGAATTCGCTTAACGAAATAACTAAATTTTCTAGCAAATCGTACAGATCTCCAGATGATGTGCGTAGATGGTGAAGCAACACTTATATTCAGAAGCCGAAAAGTGGTAATCCAACTTTTTCTCAATGGACCAAGGGACTCTAGAGGAAAAGCCTGGTCCAGAGGGGGGTTATTAACTTAATAGTTAACACGCGCAGATATCCTATGTATCTTTGTTCCCTACAATCTACAAAATAACCCGCATCAACAAGTGCAAATTTATAATATTCCTCTGCTTTTAGAGATTTTGTCTACAATTCCTCGATTCTTAAAGAACTTCTCTTGACATTTATAGTTTCGGCGGAAGTGAGCTTTCATTGCTTGTTTCTTCCCTATTGTTATTGAATGTTTGGTGAGCGAAATGCAAAAAGAGATTCAAAATGCCAACAACATATGTATCATGAAGGATATATTTGTTAGAATTCGTCAAAGGTACTAAATTTTCACACAAACCGTCCGCTGCAATGCATATATCTTTGATTCTTGCGAATAAGCCGGTGTGACAATATTTTGTCGAAAATGATATCAGAATTCTGCTGGATTATCTTAATCATTCTCTACCTTCTTGTATATTCAAGTACGTTGGTTCTTTTGATTACAGGTAAACTAATGTTCATTTATGTATGTAAAGTAAAAGTCATTAATTCATTAACCCTAACTGCATAAATCAAGTTCTCCGATCATTCAATATGATTTGAGGTCATTGATGGACATGAACTACGTTGAAGTGTGCAAGGGAGGGTCTAGTACGCTAGTATTCATCAGTGTGTTGTGACATGGTTAAATTACGCGCCGTGGATGATCTTTCTATCGCCCTTCCCACAATGGCGTTTCATTCCTCTTCAGTCGGGTTGCGCAGCAGCATGTGGAAAGAAAGTCATGCTCACGGATCACAGTGTCGTTCGTGAATTCCGTTATGGTACAGAGGGACTGACCCAATCACCAGCCATCACCCTTGCAATCTAAGTCTTTCGTCTCCAAATACATACTGGAAGAGGTGGAACTGATGTCTCTGCGACCTGCTCCTGACCGGGAGGACTGTGGCAGGATTTCTCACACTAGATTGTCAGATAGGTCGAATTCAGCTTCTCTTTGGTCGGCTGCTCTGATCGGTAGTTTTCTATGGATTCTCCGATCAGCACCAGGCGAATGTAGGAGCAGTACCCTAACAAACGGGCCACGGACCATGCGCGATCATTCCTCCTTCTTTCTTGTCCTCTCTTCACCCCTTACACTCACAAGCACTGCACTATCACACTTCTCGGGAAAGCAGTAGGGAACATACCTGGTTCTCACCATACAGGAAGGATAGATCATCGCCACCTCCCACGATAAAAAAATGCACTACACTCACAGAAAAATTTATCTTAGCAATTGACGCGCCTGGAATCACTAATCAATCAATGTCCAAACACATACCACTACCGTATAACGACATGCTTTGCTAAAATAATCCCACGTGGTATCTAGGCAGCTCACCTCACTCACGAAATGAGAGACAGAGACGGATCTATGGGCTACAGTCGATGAGCGTCGAAAACCGACCCTGAGTAGAATGTGTAATGTAAAGGAAGAAGGACGGGCCATTGTCTCGGGAACACAAGCACTAGAGAGACTCTGAAGGTGTCAGAGAGAGCGGGGTAGGCTCAAGTGCCTTGATCCAAAACTGTTTAGAAAAGTGAATTGGTCTGATTGTGCGTGCTAGAAGATTCATTCAAATAATTACAGGATGGCATGATTTGCTACACTCTTCTGTAAAATTTAATTTTCAGGAGTTATTGGTTTATGCGCCATTCACTCTTCTTCATTCGAGTTGTTGAGAAGAGTATCGTCAACTCTGCCAGCGCCCACGCCGCAACTCCCCCCCCCCTTAGCCTCATACACATTGCCTTTTATTAGCCGTACGCATTTGCGTATTCATGGACCAGTGATGTTCGTATCACGAGGCATTGGTTGTGAAAACCCCTGCAGCAAAATGGAATCACGCATGGCATAATACCATGAGAATTGCATGAAAAGGGTGTTGCGAACTTATGGTGGTTTCAAGGGTTGTAAATTGTTTTACTCTAGGCTGTATCTTCAGAGAACGTGTAGAGAGAAAGTGTTTCAATTAATAAGAAGACGTATTTTGAAGAAATTGAAATCTTTAAAAGAAATAACTTCATGTGGCAGTGTGAAATAACTGCTAAATTACATACGCTTTCCCTAAACATTCATCTTCAAGTAGTTCTTTTCAATTTCATCTTGTCTATTGCCTCCTTTTTATGGTGTGCTAGAGGATTCGAGATTTTTTAAGTTCTTTTTCTCAAGGTGGTTCATGTTTACACCCATTTTATTTCGAAGTCTTTTCTGTTTTTCATAACTGCTATACAATTTCATCTGATTGTGTCAAGCGATCTCCAGAAAGTTGTTCGTATTTCCTTTTCAGACGTGATATTAAAAATAACATTAATATTTAAATGAATAATTAAATACGTACTGACTGAGTGAATGTGGAAACATTTTATTTTAGCATAGTTCTCAAAAATTTAAACTGTTATAGGCGTGGATGTGGCGGCCCCAAATATGGTTACGTAGTTAAGGAATATTGATGACTGTCAAAGAATGTTCCTAATCGTGTTTGTGTGATGATTTTTCCTTCCTCATTCACATAAGCGTCTTTTACTCCTTACTACTGCAAAATATTGTGAATCCCAGGTAAACTGTAGAAGGAATCTATCTCCTTGAACTTCATTTGAGGAAAATAACGTTTAAGGGTACTCTTGGTTTTGTAAATGAAGGAGTCAGTGAGATATGGTCGCAAGCCACATGAATACAATTTTAAGATACAACTGGATTAATATTTGCGGTGGCTGTTCTGAATATATTGAATGTACTGAATCAAAAGAGAGTTGGTTAGGTGTTTTCCAACCCTCTGATGGGGAAATGGAAACCTACATTACTGAAGAAGAATAGGACTAGCAAAAGAGCAGTGTGCTATTCTTATCTCGAAAAACTCAAAATTGTGGTTTGTAACTTCTCGCACTGGCCCCTCCAAATAGTTAATACCTTTTAGTTTTTGTTACATTATAAATTTGAATTAACATTTACGTCGAAACATTTTTCCGAAGTTGGAAGTGTCGAATGCAACAAGTGGCGAAAACGAAACTGTATAATCGAAAATACACTATGACCATGACCAAATTCAGTACTAGTTCCGCCCAACCATTGGATTAATAGAACTTATCTTACCCGGAACAAAAATGTTTAATTCAGCAAATGCTCTCTTAAGAATTAAATCTCGACATTCAAAAGTTATGTTACATACTCCTTAATTAAAATTAAAAGAAAAGTTATAAAAATTATTAATTTGAAAATAAACAAGAAATTGTAAAGACTAATTGTAACTAAAGGACCCTTCTCAATACTCAAAAATGTTTCGCTTCTTAATTGTTACTTAAAAATCATTTTATAAGGATTACGAGTGAGTTCTCTATGTAAAGGCTTAAATTTTCAACAAGGATTATAAGGCCGGACAAGAATTATAAAAAAATAGTTATTTGTGCACCAAGGGCGTTATAAGGGTTCTAATGATCGAGATCGAGGGATCAAAGAGCCCGAGGGCCTTTGGCTCGAGGGCTTTCACCCTCAATCCTCTCGATCCAGATAAGTTATTCAGTGTAAATAGAGCTCCATAACGAAGGAAATAATAAGCTATAACGTATCAGTAGAAAATAAAACATTTTCCCAACTTGCAAGAGGATTGATTAGTGAACGTTTTTCTGAATAGCTCTTACAGTATCTATTGCCATTTCAAAACTATATTTCGAGTCGAACATACAGTCTCTACTAATCTCTTCGTAAAACTCACGCAATACTGAGTTTGTATACTCGGTCGCCTCGCTCGAACCTTTTCTGTGTCTGGTTATCCTTACAATAAATGGAGTCTTAACTTCTGGTGCTAGATTGTTCGCCGCTCTGTCGGCATCGAGCAATTAAAAAAAATTGTTTTCACTTTCCCTGTATTCATTATCTCCGCCTCTTTCTTTAATATATATATATATATATATATATATATATATATTAATTTTGTTGTAACTCCAATAAATGGCGCCACAGCACCAAATTGTGTTTAATTTTAATTCAATTTACAAAGTGAACTCCACATGGGCTTATTTTGCTGGGCATAGCCGTACGACGCAGGGCGAGGCCGCGGAGGGCCGGCGCGGGCCGACAAGGAGGCAGAGAGACAGAGGGAGAGACAGAGACAGCGAGGCAGAGTGAGAGTGACAGTGACAGAGAGACTGACAAAGAGGGATAGAGAGATAGACGGAGAGAGAGGCAGTGCGAGTGCAACAGATGCAAAGAAAGAGAGAGGGACAGAGAGAGCGGGACGTCTGCCAGGTTCCGCTAGTTTTATCTAAAACGGCTGTTAATTGAGTCTATATTGTTGCGAATGTTGAATCTCGGCCATCAATTGGTCATAGCGGTCCTTTCTTGGAGCACGTAAGTGATGATTCTCGGGAGAATGTAGAATTAAAGAACTATTATTTTGACATGTAAATACATTGTTTTATTTCGGTCATTAGGTAATTTCAAATATTTCGTCATTCACTCGAATATATTGTATACCGTCGTTACTCCTTCATAGACCCAACAGCCTGTAGCGAATGCGATTAAGAAAAAGGCCGTTGGTAAGTGTGATTTGCTCCCGGACATGACAAGGAATGTCACTCAGTATGATGCATAAGGAATAGACAAGTGTCGTTCTGGTTATGCATGCATCCAACTGAACCGGAAGAATGTTTCGTATGCAGCCTCGTTTCTCTTCTCGACCAGTACTGCTACTCTGTCCGCAGGACCGACCTCAATCGCTGTCGATAGATCTGAATATCATTATCAGGGAGTTTTTGCGTAACAGCAATCGACAGCGCTCTGCGTTCTGCGCATGCGCAGTTCGGGTGTCGCATCACTTTTGTGCATCTGCGCAGAAGATAGAGCTTGGAGTCGATTGCTCTACGCTATGCCGTGAAAAAAAATTGTACTTTTTACTCAGTAGCATTCTTACTCCTTTTGAGACATTCGGAGTTTTAGAAATTGCATTCAGTTGACAACTCTGTGGAGGGTTTGCTGCAGAATTATCACTTTCTAGTGCGTTTGGTTTGTAAGATCGGATTGAGATAAATAGGATTTTGAGGTATCGTAACCAAAGTGCGCACATTAAAATTTGATGAGATGAAAATTGGTGGACAAATGTCCCGAAATGTTTCCACAACGCCTTCTGATCTATATAAACTTACGACTATTTTGATTACTCATTTTAGTTTGTTGTTTTTGTGGTTCATGGAATAGTAAAAGGGAATAGTGTCAAGCAACTTCCTTTCTAAGGTGAAGATTGAAAAAACTTAAAGAAAAATTATTCTTACTCCCGGAAAGTCGGAACATTCCTCTTCACAGAATTTTACCGATTTTCCTTCTTTCTTCTGGAAGCCCGGAGGCTGACGCCTTCTCTACTGCAGCTGTCCTAGAGCCCTTATGTGTACTTCCGCCTTACACCGTCGTAGTTAACATTATATTGTTTCCACCGTTCACAAGACAGCGATTATTTGCTTGTGTTAAGTCCTGTGGTATGACTGGCTTCAGAGTATCCGAATAGAAAAGAGATCTTGAGTAACTAGTTCCGACAATGGCTAATTTTCGATTCAAGCTTCACCGCGAGTTTGAATTCAGCAGCCGCCTGAAAGAGAATCTTAGCTGCCGGCTACTTTGTATGGTAGTTTCCTTTGGGTATCCGATTACAAGTAAAAACTGCAGCAGTTACTACAGAAACGGGCTACGAAGCATGCGCGATATTCACCCTACTTACTCACATTTACATACACTACACTTTCACACTTACCGCGAAATTATAGCTTATACCGACTGGGCAAGTCGATCAAGTGGGGGATCGACCCAGCAAGTCGATCAAATGGAAAATCCGCCCAACCACAGCAAGTTGATCAAGTATGGGATCGACCCAGCAAGTCGATCAAATGGTGGCTCGTCCCAGCAAGTCGATCAGGTGGGGAATCGAAATAGCAAGTTGATCAAGAATGGGATCGACCCAGCAAGTCGATCAAGTGGGGGATCGACCCAGCAAGTCGATCAAGTATGGGATCGACCCAGCAAGTAGATCAAGTGGGGAATCCACCCAGCAAGTCAAACAAGTGGGGGATCGACTCAGCAAGTCGATCAAGTGAGGGATCGTACCAGCAAGTGGATTAAGTGAAGGCCCAGCAGGTTGATCAAGTATGGGATCGGCCGAGAAAGTCGATCACGTGGGGGGCTCGAACTAGTAAGTCGATCAAGTGGCGGCGCAAACCAGCAAGTCGATCAAGTGGGGATCGACCCAGAAACTCGATCAATGCGTGATAGTACCAACAACTGGATCAAGTGGAGGATCGACCCAGCAATTTGATCAAGTATGGGATCGACCCAAAAAGTCGATCAAGTATGGGATCGACCCAGCAAGTCGATCAAGTATGGGATAGACCCAGCAAGTCGATCGAGTGGAGGATCGACCCAGCAAGTCGAACAAGTATGGGATCGACCCAGCAAGTCGATCAAGTAGGGGATCGACCCAGCAAGTTGATCAAGTGGGCGATCGACCCAGCAAGTCGAACAAGTATAGGATCGACCCAGCAAGTCGATCAAGTATGGGATTGACCCAGCAGGTCGATCAAGTATGGGGTCAACCCAGCAAGTGGATCAAGTATGGGATCGACCAAGCTGGTTGATCAAGTATGGAATCGATCCATCAAGTCGATCAAGTGGGGGATCGACCCAGCAAGTCGAACAAGTATGGGATCGACCCAGCAAGTCGATCAAGTATGGAATCGATCCAGCAAGTCGATCAAGTGGGCGATCGACCCAGCAAGTCGATCAAGTATGGGATCAACCCACCAAGTCGATCAAGTGGGGGATAGGCCCATTAAGTCGATCAAGTATGGGATCGACCCAGCAAGTCGATCAACTGGGCGATCGACCCAGCAAGTCGATCAAGTATGGGATTGACCCAGCAGGTCGATCAAGTATGGGTTCGACCCAGCAAGTCGATCATGTATGGAATCGACCCAGCAAGTCGATCAAGTATGGGATCGACCCTGCAAGTCGATCAAATGGGGGTCGTACCAGCAAGTGGATCAAGTGGGGGATGCGTCTGGCATGTTGATCATGTGAGGGATCGACCCAGCACGTCGATCAAGTATGGGATCGACACAGCAAGACGATCAAGTGGGGGATCCGCCCAGCATGTCGATCACGTCTATTATTGACCAAGCAAGGCGATCATGTTAGGGATCGACCCAGCAAGTCGGTCAAGTGGGTGATCGACCCAGAAAGTCGATTAAGTCCAGCAAGATGGACAAGATGCTTGCTGGATCGGTCCAGCAAGTCGTTCTGACTATTTTGACTCGTTTGACTATTTTGCCATTTTGTTGATTTTGACTACTTTGATTATTTTGACCATTTTGACCTACACGTTCCAGCAGGGGAGAATATCGATACCTCTCGTGTTATAACATGCCCAACACTAACCAGACTAATGACCAAAGTAATTGACGAGCGAGAGAAAAATTCGAAATACTCACTCATACGGTGTGAAAACACGTAGTTGAAACATACAAATCTGTAAAGGAGTGTTAAAAAGGATGTCGAAGCTTTGTTGTGCCTTCATGTTTCCAACGCAAGAACTTACGAGACGAACTTCCGTCGTTTGCCGCTCAAATCTTTCGAAATTTCATAGAGAATTGGACTTTTTTCACAAGTGTCGTTCGTTAAAAGACAATGATCTAAAAGACACATATCATGGAAATTTTATAGAGTAGAAGCCACAATATCTATAATGTGATTAAGAGATGTGGCCACAAAAATAACTCTCATTTCACAAAACCAAGATAAAAATGTTTTAAATTGTTCCCGAAACTTATACAGCTATTGTCTATTTTTCAAAATTTTCAAGATTTTGGTTGAAAAGTTTTGAAAATGTTATCATCTACAATAGGTAATTGTGGCGGACTATGATATACGAGTTTTTTAGGGCAGTCATCAAGTCTTCAGTGGAAGTGTAGAATATGTTGATAAGAACACAGAAGTTTTCCGCAGCTGATTCTCCTCTTTGGAAATTCCTGTCTTATTGATTTGTTGAATTAGTTTATTACTTTTGTTTTCCTCCTCTAATTGCTCAGTTCTCTAAAATATTAATTATTTATTGTATTAAAAATATCTAAATTAATATCATGTTTTTTAACACTCTTTCGTATGTGTCAACCATAGTCGAGTACCCGGCCATACACTAAATATTATGTTCTTAAGTCAACCTACTCGTCAACCGATAGTTTGCGTTTTCTGCAGTGTTTATAAAAAGTCCTTGTAGTTACAAAAATCAATGAACTTAGATAATGCTGATGTGAACTTAGATAATGCTGTCAGAAATTAAGAGGAAACAAACGTGTTGTATGGAAGTATGGAACTATTAAAACGCCTCACATGTGGAGGGAAAAGTAAGCCTTTTTGAATTTGTTGGAAGCCGTTGGCGTTCTGCGTCCAGCGTCCCATTGCGAGCGCGGGGTCGTGGGAGCGCTCTCTTTTTCCTCGTTCCTCGAAGGGCAGGCGTTGCCGCGATGCGCCATCACTCGCGAATGGGCCTGCGCTTCCTGGAACGACGCGGCGGCGACGCTGACGCCGACCCGCCCCGGCTGAGCTTGCTCGCGGCACCAGCGCTTGCTCCTGAAGCGATTCTCTCCGTGCATCAACTGTCATTGTCTCAACATCAGATGTCATTGCGGCGCCTCTGACCGGGAGGTCCTAGCTTTCAGTCTCGACGGTCGCATTTTCGACTCTAGCGACTCTTTCGACTCTAGCTGTGTCGAAGTCAGTCGCTGGCTAGAGGTGAGTTCTAGCGGCCGGCTGCTCTGATCGGTACTTTTCCGTGTTTTTTTCTAACAATACCCGGCGATTACTGGAGCAGTACCCTAAGAAACGGGCCACGGACCGCGCAGGATCTTTCCTTCCCCTTCTTTGTTATATCCCCACTCATTAAACATACTTACACTAACCTGCACTACACTGCCACACATGCTGGGAGAGCGGTCGGGAGCGCTCGTCCGCTGGATGGGAGCAGTACTGGTGGGAGATTTCCGGTTCGTTACCCACACGAAACATTTGAGTTTCAGCGTGCGAGAAATACTGACTCCTACAGGTGACATGCAAATCACACGTGAGACTAATGCCCATAGCAGTTGATGCGCCTATTTACACCAATGAACCAATCCACGCGCCGCGCATATGCAGTGAATCTCGGCGACATCTTCGCCGACGATTATCTGCAAAGCATATAGTGCAGAAGCTGCAGTGTTATACCTAGGAGGCGAAATTTAATGAAATTTAATTTTTCCCTTTTCACTTTAGAGCAATGCCTTTTAGTATAGAAATTAATTTTATGTATTGACAAAAGGAAATTACATGTTTATACATTGTTGACGGTTTCGACTAAAAAGTCATTTTTACGTTTTCCCTGCGTTTTAAAATAATTTTCGCTGATTTCATCAATTTTAATATTATTTTAATGGTACTTGCTTCAAATTATATTTACGAGAAGCAACAAATGTTATGCGCAGAATTCCTGAGTAGCCGTTAAAGGGGATCGAAACATTAAAAATAAATTTTCGTTAATTGAAAGCTTGAGGCATGGTGACGTCACACAGCTCCGCGAATGACATGTTTTGCCTACGCTGCAACTGAAATGTTTCTGCTGTAGTCTGGATCTGAAATCGATAGAGTGCGGGGTTTTCGCACTTATGGGCATGTTTTCTTCTTGCGTATGGTGAAGTTAAAAAGTGCCGTGAAAATGCAACTGGAAGCAAGGTAGTTCATTACTTTTTGATAGAGAATGATCTCTCAAGAGATTTATCGCATGACATATTTTGCTTTAGAATATGGGAGTAGTGGTACGCACACTTTTAAATATGCTGAATATGTGCTTCGCCAGTGAATAACGAAGGCGAAAAAAGGATCGATATTGAGTGTCTTAAGTAAGAAAGTGAAGTAAGAAAGATCATCACACAATTTTCAATTTTCACAATTTTCAGTAGTCTTGTGCTAATTTCTGCCGTTCTGATGTTGTGCACTGCCGTACATAGGGCTCTTTACGATTTTTGTGCAATTTTGTATGTATTCTAGAACTACAATTCAAAGAAGCATCTTCCTATTATTGAGATCCGTCGTTAAAAATGTTGGGGAAAGACCTCGAAAAATGTCAATAAGCTTCATTCAGAGAATTTCGTCTGGTTGAATGGAGATGACCAGGTTGATTTCTCAGGATTTAGCACCAAATAGGTTGAATTACGGACCTATTAACACTCCGTCATTAAGGACCTTTTTAAATTAAAGGGAGCATTTAGTCGATGCACGAAAACCCCAAACCCAAGAATATTGAAGTATAGTGCTGCGGATCTTACAGACAACGCATGCGGGAATTACGACTCAGTTGCCTTTTCCTATTCTCACCGCAGCATTAATCCAAGTGGTAATGTGTATGCGACCTGCCCACACATTTTGTTTGAAGGTTCTTGCACTGATAAACTACGTCTCTTACATCGACTTTTTGTTTTAAAATTAGTCGGTGTCACATGAAAGCTAGAACATCTACATCCAAATCTAGTTCCTAAAAACAAGAATAAATCAAGGATTAATCAAGAATCAAAGTAAACTGCCTCATCCAGGGCCGGCGATTGGTGGTAAGTTCGAGTGGGTTGTTGACCCGGGTGGGGGTTCCCGCTCGCTCCCTCACTCACTAAAAATGAATATGAAGGGGAAAATACAATTTTTTTCAAATTCTCGTGTTTATTATTAATTGTTCTCACCGTTATTTTATGTAACAGGCAGTTCATTTTTTCAATGCCAAAACTGCGCTGTGCGGTGTATTTTTTTATATAAATTCATCTAACAATTTTAGAAATCGATTTTTTCGGTCATGGCGCTATAAACACGTAAAATCGCAATACTTTTGAACCGATCTCGCAACATAGTTGATCACATATACGTTTTGAGTCAACACAATACCGAGAAACTTCGTTAATTTTTGGAAATCGACATTTACGGAATATTTTTTTCATCCCGAATTCCGTGTGGGTATTTTACCCACTTAAATGTTTCGTGTGGATAAAGCTGGGTAAACCCACCGTACCGACATTATTCGCCGAGTCTTGTCTCATTTAGTATTAAAATCTTCAACTTCAATGCAGCACACACTTCCTATACCTGTTGACTTAATTCTGCAATTGTCACACTTGCGTCATGCGCCGTTTCCTCTGTTTTGCAAACGCGCAGCGACTGAGTGGCTCCCTGTACCCCTTTTTCCTCGTGCTTATCAGGAGAGGAAGAGGTACAAGCATGGAATACCACTTTGTTTTCTGCTGCTTGCAAACTACGTAAAGAAAGAAATGATTGTGAAATGTTGCACAATGAGAAGATATACTAATACCGATATCACTGATGACACGCCAGCTGATTAATACAACTTGAAGTGCTTTAAAAAGGGTTATTTCTTACGAAAGTGCATTCTTTTCTTTTAGAAAATGAAGTAAAAATATGAAAAACCACCAATAATATGCAATAAATGCTAAAGAATCAGTCCAAATTACAAATTGACATGTTCTATTTGCTTGAAATCTGAGAATAATGGAACAAATAGCTTAATACAGAACAACAAATTTTAATTTGCAATCACAAATGTACCGCCCTTTGGCATAACCAGCCATTTGGCATCTGCATGTAACCACAACACTCACATTTCACACATAATGAATTGTTCCCCCGTAATGCATTGTGTTACCCCGTAATGCATTGTGTTAGTGTTTGCTGAAAAGTTTGCAGAGCAGAACAGGCGCTCTGGATCTCTATCGCAACGTCCAGTCTTTTCTGGAATGCTGGAATCTGTGGAATACCGATGTATTCCATATTTTTGTGACACCTCCATCTCAGAACCTGAAAACAGGCAGAGCGCTTGTGGAAACCAGACAATAAATACGTGGTCGTTTACCCCAATGACTAAGCTTCAATCTAAAATATATTCCACATTCATAAAGGTAGTAATCTGTAAGTTAGTAGTTTGTACTTGACGACAAAAGTTTTATACACCTCAAACATCGTAAAATTTCTATCTCTTATAAATCACGGCCTTTTGAAACAACAGACCAAGCCATAACTTGTTCTTCCCTGTTTGGCATTGCTATCTTTTTTGAAAGTTCCTGGATCTTGGTGTGGTTGGGGATAAACTCGTATCTCCCGAAAAAATTTTCCTACAAGACGCGCACCCATAGATGGTCTGATGTACTTGTACAGGTGCGATGGAGACTACAATAATAGAAATATAAGACACTGCTGCGAAGGAATAAATTCTAGTTTGACCGCCCCGAATTTGGAGCAACGGAAATTTCAGCATCTCGACAAAATCATTTAAGTGCAAGAGATTGCTTTTGAAAGGAACGCATTTATGTGGATGATTGTATATGAAAAATTGGAATATTCAAGTACAATGCTACATATTAGTGATTACATTTTATGGAAATAACGTATGTACAACTCGCTACTTGGGAGTCCTGATTTCGTAGACATAACGGAGCCTTTAAATTAGTTTTTCTTAGGTGTGGCATTTCGCTCTTTCGTGGTTTTGGCATGGAGCAAACGGTAAGGATTAAAATGAAAATAAATGTGTCGCACATAGGGCCGAATTCCTGAAGCGGCTTTACGTATGTCGAAACTATGAGAATCCTTGATAATAGTGAAATATTAATCATAAATGATCGAAATGTATATGAAAATAAAATTACAACCCTTACAATTTAACCATTTAATATGTAAAAAATGAATACGCATGTACTAATGTAATTTAAAATAATTTTTGTTATCATTTTGTGCGAAAAGTGAATTAAAAGACTTTAATGATTTCAAATGTAGATCATTTTATTAAATTTTGTGTCGCTAATAAAATAGTGAAAGTTCTTGTATACTTGTGGATTAACATAAAATGTGATTTCTTTTTAAGTATTAGGGGTATCCATAGGGCCTAAGCAGATGTTTGGTCTACTTACGTGTTAGTCCATCCCTGATCGCCAGTTACAATCCGGGCAAAACACCTGGTCCTTCCTCATGATAAGTGGCGGATCCAGGGGGAGGCAAGGGGCCATGCCCCCTCCCAAGAGGCTTGGAGTTTTCGTTTGTTTGCTTCTTTTATTTTGCAAAATTTATTTAAATATTTACTAATGTTAGAATTATGTAATTATTAAACAAAAATAATACACAATATAATAACAAATGGTTATCCTGAAGCCTTTTCGGAGGGGGTATGGCCCCTTCCACCCCCCTGGCTCCGCCACTGCTCATGAGGAGGGACGAGGTGTTTTGGTCGGTATTGTAACTGGCGATCAGGGCTGGATCCGCCCCCGCTCATGAGCCTAATACGGCTGGGCTTCGCCGAATATAGGCTCATTTTCCCGCGCCTTTGGCCCCCTCGCGCTCCTCCGGGCCCTGGGCCTGGGCCGATCTCTTAATTCCAGGTGTATCCGCTTTTGCCTGGCGAGGCGAGCGCGGGCCGCGGCAGATGGCTCGCGTCCGGCGACCGGCGCAGGGGAGGGGGGAGGGGGGAGCGCGCGCGCGGGGCTATGAATGTTTCATCAACTGTCAAACGCGCCGCGGGGCCTCGCAAGGGTGTCGAGGCGCCCCGCCGCTGCCGCCGCTCGCCGTTAGGGGCGCTGCTACTGCTGCGCCGGCGACCGCCGCGACCTCCGGCGGGCGGCAATGCTCAACGGAACGCGTTCTACGAGAACCTATACGTATCGAATACGATACTTGAGGACTTGTGTGGGGGAGATGGGCGCAGGGGAAGAATTAATGCATAAGCAACGGAACCCTCGATTGATAGAGACCATCATTATTTTTTTCAATAAAAATTCAAATTGGTTCATTAGCGAAGAGCGTATTTCCAAAATGACGTTTCACCAATTCCCTTTGTTTTCTAATGTACTGTATCAATATATTGTTGAGAAGCTTCTCCTTCATAATGACAAATATTATGTTAACAAATTATTTCTCCTGTGTTAAACTCTAAACAGTATCTGAAACCCGTCAAATCCTATCTAGAACTAGCACTAGAACGACGACACAATCAACCCCTTGGAGTATAATTGACCATTTTCAAAATTTCATTGGCTCCCAGGGAGTTGATACCGACCCCGTTGTGAACCTAATAGCGATTTGCGATAATGAGGATGGAGCAATAGTGGGAAGAGAGTTGGAAAGCAAGTGTCCCGGAAAACTTTGCCGAAAGTTTCACATTGATTGACAGATCATCGAACCCGGTTCCGGTGAAAGGCAAACAAAAATCGTTCAAAAAGAGAAGAATAAAGAATTTATTAGAAATAGTATTAATGCGTACTCCAACCAGTTAATATTAACTGAGATGTATTGAAATTGAAGTTATGTTGGATCTGGTTGAGAGATTTCGTTAATACGGGAAATATCAAATTTGTTTTAAAAGGTATATTTTAAGATGATTGTATTTTACCTAGGCGTCATAATTAATTTTCGATGCAAATATTTTTCTTTTTCCGCTCCTTTTGCAGGAGTAACTTACGGGAACGCAATATTGAACTTGTAATTTCGATGATACTAAGAAATTTTAAATTTGCTACCGAATTGAAATTCATTGACATTAAATTATCGATTATGACGACGGTTGCTCGAATATTTGTGCGTCGTTTCTTAGCATTCGACTGCATACCCAGGAAGCGTTTCTCTAGAATATGCTCCAGTCACTTTTCGTGATTAGCGATACGCGGTTCAAAAACACATCGACATCAAAATAAAAGTAGCTGCAAGGAATAAGATAATCGTCATATCAGTTGAAATATTTATTCAATATCTAATATAAAATGTAAGTTCATTGATTAAAATGGAAGAAGTTTGCGATGAAAATTAATTGGTAGATTGTATCGGGAACACAAACCGCAAGTTTTAGAAGTGAGTGTGGGCAAGGACGTTTAATGGAGAAATGAATGAAGTAGGCCCAGTACGCCTAACCACACCTTTCGAAAATCGAAAGTCTATTTCAGCCCACACGATGCGTCCCTTTGGAGTAAAATTGCGTCCGCAAATTTGAAAGACGCACGTGCTAGGTTATGCTTGTGCGCGCTATGCCGTTCACAGTGAACCCCCTTGCTGTTCACGTGCTCTGACGGCATGCTTAGGATAAGCTACTGCTTACACATACGATAGTCAAATTATAGAAATAGTATTTGAATGAAAGACATCTTAAGGAATCTAGGCTCTAGTGATGAATCTTCGACTCTGAATTACAATGTGTATATTGAATGCTGTTTGAAAGCAACACTTTTGTGCTCTCTTGAAAATGCAAACTTCAGCCTAGCAATCTTCTATAAAATTGTGTGATTTTTGTCCGGAAAGGAAGGTACTAACAACTGTGCTGCAGCACTTTCTACAAGCACACAACAAATTCACTGTAGATCTGCGCCCAAGAATCTTAATTACGACATCAATTCGCTAGACATATACATTCTTAGTTTTGGAGAGTACATACTATTTGCTCTTTGGAGAAAACTCGGGGTCAAGACGCGACTGATTCTCGACTCCTGTGAAGAGTCGTGCCAAGTCCTTTCTTTCGAAGAAAAGTGGCATGGCCAAAAACAATGGCGCAATCAGGATTTTCCTTGAGGGAAATGCTGTAAGTGTAGGGTTCAGCTCGCTTGACGTTTTCCTAAACAGAATTTTGCATTTATGCGTAATTTAAAAATAATTTTGAGTCGTTAATTCATTATTTGTATTTAAAATATCAATAATATGTATATAACATTTACAGTTATGTATGTATTATTAACTTCTGGCCTGCAATGAAAATGTGCCGCAACAAAAATTCTTCTGAACAAAACGGTACAAATACTATCTCCTATAATTCTGCAATAGATTATATCATAATAGTCTCTGTTCCATAACAAAACATATGAATATCGAACATTATTGGCGGACAGCCTCTTCCTTTGAGCCTTGATGATACATGGTGACTCATGTGGGATCAGCAGTAAAACACACTGAGTATGAGAATTCATTTGGTACGTGCAGTATGAGAATATACGGAATAACACATTTAAATATTTGCATTTTTCAGTGAAAATCGAAACTGTTTCATTGTTTTTATATTTTCCCGAGTTCCAGGGTATCCAAAGAAACCATGGACACCTCTTACATAGCCTGAGGCTGCAGAGTTTGCTTGAATTCCTGCGCCTTGGAAATTAGTGATACAAATTTATATACATTTTGTTCCTAATTAAGTTATACTTGTGATTCTTTGTTTTGCTAATGAAGTAAATGTTTTGTCATGAATCAAGGAGCACCGGCCAATCTGGCTCAAGTGATGTCACTGCCTCTGACCGGGAGGTCCTACAGTGCGAGTCCCGACTATGGCAGGAATTTCTATTCTAGCTACGTTCATAGCTAGCTCGAATTGAACCGCTCTTTGTAGAAGAATTCTTGCGGCCGGCTGCTCCGATAGTTTTCTGTGATATCTCCCGGCTAATCAACAGCCGGCGAGTGCCAGGGCAATATCCTAACAAACGGGCTACAGACCGCGCGCTATCTTTCCCTCCTCTTCCCGGACCTACCTCAGTATTTCCAGAATATTACAAACATACCAAATATGAAAGTACGACACGCAATGATTCCTAAAGTATCTAATGTGGCTCTCGAGCCCTTACAAGTCGAAAACCATTGCTCTAAATCATTCTGGAAAGCCCTTTCAGTTGCTGTGCAAAACTTCAACATTCCCATAGTGGATTTTCGACTGCAGTGACAAGTTGCAATACAACTTTTACGCCACAACATGCAAAAGTGATTAAGAAACATTATGATTCATTGTTTTAGGGAATTTTAATGTACTAGATTATTCACAAATATAAAGTTAATTTGAATGTTCAACAATCCATCCGTAGTTCGCAAATACGGTGCACAGCATCTGGCTTAATATATAGTATAAGAAACCTTATGCATGACCAAACTCCATAGCCCCTGAATAGTATTGAATTATTACTGATCATAATAAATTCAAATATTGAAATACATTAAATTGTTTGTAATTAAAAAAGTAAATTATACATATTTATTTTAATTATGTTTTCCCCACCACTAGCAAATTTAGATCTTCGGAGTTCAGGTTCCCGCTTTCCGACTCTCCGACGCTTGTCAGAGCTCCCCTGAATGAGAGAGATGATCCGCGCGAGGATGGGTGATCGGTGCGTCGGTCAGCCCGTGCGTGAAATAGCACGAACTATCTAGAGCCCCCGCAGCCACCGTCCCCACCTCCCGACCGCCCCTGGCCGCCCCCGCCGCCCCA
>BOPP01000241.1:641778-703450 GCA_017312745.1 Gryllus bimaculatus
CCCGCCGCTTACACCAGGGGCTGGCTGCGCGACACCGCAGACGCGAGCGCCATTTCCAATCGCGCGCGCTAGGAGGGCGAACGAGCAGCGCCGTCCAGCGCCGCCGCGCGTGGGTGTGCCGGGCGACCCCACGGCCACTGGCGATCAGGGCCGGAGCTAGGCAATTTTGGGCCCGGGGCAGTCCTGTAACATAGACCTCATCTTCAAAGTGTGAAAGTTGTATCAACAAACTATTATTGCACGTTTACTTTAAAAATATGAAGGATTTGTTTTAAAAAACGCATCTCAATATTGATGCCAACTTTGCAGCACGCAGCCTCAACAACACCTAAAAAAAAGCATTCTAGCGCTTTAAAAACTAACATTTTGAGGTCAACAACCTCAACGAAACATTCATCACACCGAAATCTACAGGATGCGATATTGTTAAACATTCTATTAATTTTGTATTGGCTCGGCACTTATCGATATTACCAATGCCACCTAGATTTCAACCCTTGGTGATTGTGGCCATCTTTGTGATATCACTTTAAAAGACTTAGTTCCCTCTATGTTATACTATTTATACTTTCTGTGTACATCGTGGTATGCGCAGTCCGACGAGGTTTATATGCATAATTATTAATTCAAGGTTCGCTCTCGCAGCAACTAGAAGTACTAATAATAGTTGCGTCGTTCCTATGCAGGTTGTTTCTTATGCAGTAGTAGTAAAAATATTCATTTAACGTTTTGCCGAGGTCTACAAGTGCTGTGTGCCTGATTCTGGAGGGGTGTGGGTGTACAGTGCAGAGTGAGGACGTGTCTTGTTAGGTTGGCTCTTTTGATTTACCTGTATGAGTATTTTCTTTATCAACGCTGATTCCATGAAATTTTCAAGTCAGCGAGTTCAGTCACGTATCTTTCTCAAGAGTGAATAGCTTTTTTTAAAAATATTTTTGCGATCATCATGAAAAACGAAAAGATAACTGTCGAAGAATATTGAATGATTACTTCAAATATTTTAAGGGTGTGTTGTGAATTGCTCCCAGAAATCTCTCGATTATACTGAATAAATCTTTAGTGGAAATTTCTTTCCACATCAATTGTATTGTTGTTGTTTTTTGTTTATTTGATATTGTGTTAGTGCAATGGAAGATACCTTTATATATTTTTAAACAAATGTTTTGTTAACAACTTTCCCTCTTAGAATTGAAATAGAAGAATAGGGAATAGGGTGAGGTTTAACATGCTCGAGTTTTCGTACGGGTATGTGGAGGTAGTAGGGTAAAACTTGGGCTATGGCACAACACAAAGAACAGACTTTTTAAATGAACTAAATAAAATGGCTTGAAATAAATGAACAACAAAAATCAAAATCAAATACACTAGCATTCAATACTACGTGAATTCATTTTAAAAAGCGACCAAATTTAAAATTATAGAAAGAATAGCGCAAGTCATTCGACAACTGCCAACGATCACAATCTAGTCGCATGATCTAAATATTGGCGGTATCTGGAAGTCTGTCCATCAATTCCCAGCTGCAAACTAATATTGTAAATAATACGTCGTTGGATATTAACTTAAGGTGTCGATTTTGCTAAGATTTTCAATACGTAAACATCGTTTGAGCAACATTCCCAGGTATTATCCATGTTTTCTTGAGCCCTCGCTACGCTAGATGTGAGAGGAGTGGGGAGTTTGGTTATTTTGACAAAAGGAATGTTTCGTCGAATTTGTCATTTTTGCATGCAAAATAGTTTTTAATACACGGGAGCCAACATGCCTCGTCACCAGATTTTGTCTTCAACTCTCATTGCTATCATTTATTCTTAATGCAACTAATGTTGGGAAAGGAGTGCGGGTAGATATTCTGGAACTCAAGAAAACGTGCGGATATAATACCAAAGTGTACAGAATGGTTTGTAATGGTAACAAATGGTAATTATTACTCAAAGGTGAAAATATTAGTGTTATTATTTTTGGCTGGGAATTGCTTTTCTTCAGATGCGTAAGAACGCATAAAATAATCCAATATTTTTTAGTATACAAATAATTTTTCAATTGTCACACCGCAGCAAGCTGCGCCCTGCCGTTCCAAAACCCCCCTTTATTCCTCATAACAAATCCAGGAAAGTTAAATAATATTACAAAGAGTAGGGTTGCACGTGCCCGATCCCGTATTTTCGCATGAAAAACTTTACATGACTTTCTCAAGAGTAAAAAGATCTTATAATATTTTTGTGATTATCAAAGAAAGTGAAAAGTAAACTGTCAAGGAACTTCAAATGTTTTTTAAGAAGTGTGAATTGTTCGAAGAACATATCTCTATAATACTGAATAAACCTTTATTCAACTTTTTTTCCAACGTCAATTGCATTGTTTTTATCTGTTTGATATTGTGTAAGTACGAAGTAACATTTATACATTTTTTAGCAAATAAACATGTTTAGTTAACAACTTTCCTTCTTAATGGAGACGATAAAGAAATGGGGATTAACATGCGAGAGGTCTCTAACGGATATGCTAGTTTTATTTAATATTTTAATATATTTTAATCATATTTTTAATTAAAAGTATTTCATGATCAAATAATACAATTTCCCCTCTAGGATTAAAACGTTAAAACAAGTGTTTAGTTAATGTTTAATAAAAGTACTTGTTAAATTCATTAAGTAATAAATATGTATTTCAGTTTTTCTTATTTTAATGTTAGTGTCATTTGATTAATTTCATAGAGTCCTACCTTGTAAGTAATGACTATTAAAAAAAATGTTTGAAACTTTTAAGAAATGTCAATCTTCTATAACGCGACTTAAAAATTACGATTACGATTTTCGAAAATTACGATAAAAATTTCAATGTCATTTTCAATTTATTTTCAAATACCTCTTGTACTATTTTATACCACCTTAACCTTAAGAAGAACCGGGAGCTGTAGATGATGTGTTCTCATCAAAGCTCTCGAAATAAAAACGTAATCGTGATTACGAACAATGAAGGCACAAATGAAGTTCTGGTTGAATAAATACCTTGGAGGCCGATAGCAGTGGCATCTCATCTGTGAAAAACCATGGTTTTCATCTTGCATTAAATGAAGCTTTTCTCATTTCAAATGTCCGTTGAAAGACAACAGGGACTTTTTACATTAGATATTTTAAGATTATACATGGTTGTTCATTGCAAAAGCGCATCTTAAAGTTATTTTATGTTTTTATGCTAATTCCAAGTAAATAATTAAGAAGTTGAAAAATTTATTAAAATTTTTAAGTGCTTTTTTGGGAACTTTCCTCAAATTAAGAAAGACAAAAACATTCACTAAAATGATTTAGTAATTTAAATGTTACCTTTTGGAAATACTGTTCAGTCTTGTACTAAATTACAAGAAAATGGTTCCTAAAATGTGTTAAATCGAATTTTCAAAAAGCCTAAAATGTCGGTTATTACATCCAAAAAATACGGGCCCTATTAATAAAGATTAATAGTATCATTGACCACTAAGTTAATATTGCTTGGACATTTTTTAACGAAATCAGGGTGTTAAAATTTGGAGCCCTTTTGAAGCCAAAGTTATTGCACGTTTCTTTTCATTGTTTAAAATGCCTTTATTTGTAATGATGTGCGTTTTCTGTAAAATGCTTGAAACTGCATTTTCATGGGTCTCATGAGCCTCTTCGTCATTAGCAGAATTCTTTGTTCTCTGATCTACAAACTCCGTCCATGAGGGCACCTGTATAATATACATTTTCCAATTTAATAAGAGTTCTGAAATAGAAGAGACGTTATATCGACAAGGTCGACTGGACTGCATAAGAAACAGGAAACAATTATTTGAATTCCATATTTCACAAATACATTTCACATAAAAGATATCAAGTCCTGGTGCTAACGCTTCAAGTCTACTAGACCCAACGATTAATAAATAATGTTACCCTTGGCCGTATCATATATTTCCTTGTATATTTGTGTGTTTCGTGCCCAAATATACATCGCGTGTGTACTTCATTTGAATAAAAGTAGAGAGGCAGGTGTGTCTCCATATTCCGTCAGAAACACCTTCTTAATATTCAGAAGAAAAAAAAATCTCCCGGGAGCTTCCGCGTGGACGAGGCCCGCCGCGCATTTTAACGCACTTTTTGCATATTTCCACGATAATGTTCATATTCCGCCGGGCGCGGGGAAACGTTAATGAATCGCATTTCGCGGCGCGCACGTGGAAGCGTCTAATAGCCACTGGCGGCGGCTGCTTCTTTATTTGCGGCGTCTGCGCCCAAACCGGTCCCGTACGGCCGCAGAGGCATTCGTCTCTCTGACAATCGGCTCAGCCCAGCGACCTGCAAAAACAAGTCCGGCTGGTGCGCTCCGCCGCGCCGCGCCGCGCTGCCGGTCGGGTGAGAGTCGCTAGGCCGACGCAGCGCTCTCTCGCTCGCTCTTGTTTCTGTGGGGCGCCGCGAAAAGATTGCCCGTTTGCGATTCCGCGCCGTTCGTTTTTTTTTCTTGTTTTTTTTTTCTTCTTCTTGACCTTTTGTTTCTTTCACGAGCGAACGTTTACGCGCATCGATCGAGGTCAATGATGGGAATGGTGACGATCGGGGAAGAAATATTGCAGGTGGAAATAAAATTGTCATCGCTGGGTGAGATGGCTCAGTGACGACATCGCTGTATCGTCTCTGAACGGTTGAGTCCCGACTGTGGCGGAGTTTTGCTAAATATGAAGAAATAATGGGAGTCATCTCCGTCAACTTCATATTCAGAAAAAGTCCCGATTAATATGAAGTTCACTTCCATTATTTCTTCATGTAATGATGTCAGCAATGCCCCCCTCAGAATTCCCTCAATTACTACCTAAATAATTAGGTCGAATTCAGACTGTCAGAAGGAGAATTCCAGCGGTCGACATTTGTCCGTGGTTTCTCCAGCCAAACTGGCCAGAGGCCGCACACGTTCCATCCTTGTTCTCTCCTCTGCCCTTTCTCTCTCTCCCTCAAGCGCTCTCTCCCCCTCACTCTCACCACACGTGGCCGGTGACCAGTCGGCTCATCCCGGCTAGGTACGTGCCCCAACGGGAGATACTTGGAGGGGGAAATCCCCCCAATTGACGTGAAGGTCGGCTTCGGATCTCATGATCCAGCGGAGAAGAACACCGCCACCCGACTATAATAAGCACTATACACATGGAACTAATGATCAGAGCAGTTGGCGCCCGGATGCAAGAAATTGGCATTCACTCGCTAAGGTTGCATCCACACTCTGAACATGAGGTGCGTCGCAATACAAGTCGAGTATGATTCGCCTGTTCTAGGGAAATTTAAAGCGTTTTACCGCCACAGATGAATAATGACATGACCCACGGTGACAACTTTCGTTGCAATCTGCCAGAGGCCGTCAAATTAGTGATGCGCCATCCACAACAAAACATCCATGATCAAACATTTCCATCGATGTTCATACATCCACCACAAACCATCAATGTTTTTAAACATCAATGTTTTTGAGGTGTTTTAGTAACCTCCAATATTACATTCTGGCGCAACAATGGTTTTGGCAGTACCCGAATAAACATTTGCCGCGTTAAGTTAACGTTACAAGAACAAAGGATGCTCGATAGTGATGTAAGCAACCGCGATCGTTTGGTTCGAACGTATAATATAGGTGTTGTGGTAAGATATCTTTGGCATTTTTAAAATAATTAAAGATGTTGTCATTGCCAACAATGTTGCCAACAATGTCGAACGTATAACCTGACAGTGATACAATCAGTTATTATTTATTTTTTAACTTTAACAAAAGTGTGATTACGGTAATTTCTCGTTCACAAATGAAACAGGGAAAAAGTAAAAACAAAGCACAATATATCGATGTTAAAAAAAAGTCTTTGATATACTTTGATATATGTTTAAATGTAATTTCTATAAACTCTTCTACGTTTTCAAAACATGACTGGTATTCCTGCGATCGAATCCCGACGGTGGCAAGTTTTTCGCTCGTAGCTAGATAGCGAAGTCGAATTCAGCCACTGTCTGGAGAAGAATTCTAGTGGTCGGCTGGTCTGATCCGTAATTTTCCGTTGTTTCCCCGATTAACATCACGCGAATGCCCGAGCAGTACACTATCGAACGGGCCACGGACCGTGCTCAATATTTACTTACGCACTATTACCCATACATTCACTACACTACCGCACATACACACACACTCAGGAATGAGTGTGTGTGTGTGTTGGGAGATTACTCAGGAATTCAATGAAGAACATTTGTTGCATCTCCTAAATATTATTTGAAGAATGTATCATTAAAATGATATTAAAATCGATGAAATCTCCCAAAATGTTTGAAAGATAAGCGAAAGGAATTCGCGAAAATGTCTAAAAAAGGTAAAAAATGACTTATTCAAAATGGAAGAAAAACACAACACAAATATCATAACATAAAATGAATTTTCATACTAAAATGCTTCGTTCTAAAGTGTAAAGAAAAAATAACATTTCAATAAAATCCTCTCCCTAATGGTCCTGGAGAAACGGCGAATGTAACAATGGAGAGTGATTTCCAATATTTCTCGCAGAAATAGCATGATAGAGAACAAAAGCTCTACTTTGTGGGACCGAAAGCACTTCTGAATCATTCTGTATTAGTAGAAACCTCAGATAAAATTGATTTTTTAATATCAGTGTAATTTTTTAGGGGTGACACAGAACGCTGAATTGCTTCTTAATCATCTACTGCGTCAGATGTTTCTTATATCAGTTAGGTTTATCAAACCCCCACTTTATTGTTTTTAATTGTAGAATTTTATTTTAGTAATATTTTACAGTATCACTCTTAGGTTCAGTCATCAATAAATGGGTCCTTTATAAATAGCAAATTAGCTAATATAAATAGGAATGGAAATATGTTTGCATTTTTTCCAATATTTCGCATTCGAAATACAATTTACTCATACAAAACTGAAATCATTCTCAAATTCATTTACTTCATAGATTTTTCTCACATTTTACAAATGCTTATAATTTATTAACTGAATTATTTTTACTTTCCCATATTCGGAGTAATATACGTAGTATAGGGAAAGTTATGTATTGCTGTGGAACGTCGATGTCGATATTTCAACGGGAATACGCGTTTTGGGGGCCCCTGACACTGAGAAATTGTTGTTGTTTTTTTCAAAACGTCCGTCTGTCCGACTGATGTCTGTGAACACTACTAGCGCCTAAACCACGAGTAAGATTTTTTCCAAATTGAAGAAACCTGTGTCGATCTGGTTTGAGTAGGATCTTTGAGATTTAAAAAAAAAAACTTTAAAATTTGAAAAAAAATTTAGTTTTTCGAAAAGTTTAAAATTTTTCGGGCGTCTTCCTACAACTACAAAATTGAATATAGAGATTTTTCCTTCAAATAAATTGTTTTCTCTATAGTGAGTTCTTTCGCATCATATCTTTAACCTGTCAGATTAATACCCGCAAATTATTCGAGAACAGGAGATTAGATATATTAGTCCATTACAATGAGGAATTATTTCTTCAAAGAAACAAATTAACATCCTTCTATTATATCAGTAATTTTAATTTGGTTATGTACTGGTACTTATAATTCCGGTTGTGTATAAATTTTGTCCCTCCCCAAAATTCTTCATAGAAACACTGCCTGTATTCGCATGCGAGATCCCATTCACTGGCAGTCGCATTAAATATTGCTGATTCACCGAGCGCCTCATGAACCGGTTTTCGGTCATGGATATTTTTAGTACGCGAGCTTTCTGGAATGTGGGGACGAGTAACACTTAAGTCACCATACATACACGAAAATTGCGTGGTATCAAAGTATTTTCATTAATACAAACTTAGAGTATTCGAAAGCGAGGGAATTCGCGGCAAACCGAAACCATTCCTCAACTTGCAAATAGTCTAGGAAAATATAGAACTTGGTGATAGTAATGATTTGGAAGAAACGTGCCCAGTCAGCTGTACTAAATATTTCAAAGGTTTCACAAATTATCAGTTATATATTATATATTCGTGTCCAGTGGCGTATGATGGCTTGGTCCAAACTGAGGTATTCTTTGATGTGCATAAAAAAGTAGGATTTGCGTAGGGTATCTTCTCAAGAGCATGAGCATTTGGGCTAAGTAAGTTCTTGGAATACGCATATCTTCTTATAAATAAAAGCGTTTTGGGGGTAAAGAGTATATTATTACGGCAAATTGAAAATATACTCTTTTGTCTATGCAGCTGAAGCAATTTTGTGCAGAATTGCGCTGTTATACCACTTTCTGAGTGCTTTAATATACCTAGATTGTATGCTGCCGTGTCGTTACTTATGAAGTCTGTCGTTAGTTTGTGACAGTATCTTTTGAACTTAAGCTTCAGTTTCACGCGTAGTGGAGCAAATAAAATGCGGAAGCGTTGTTTCAGTTGCCTGAAGCACCGCTCTAAGATAAAACGCTCCCGAGGAAGATCTAAGAACCCTTTCTAATTACATGTTCAGCAATAACTACGGCGTAATAAAACAGATAATACAATAACCTGCATTTCGAAAAAACAAGGCATTGGCATTGTTCATTTTTATTCTTTCGTAAATGTTGAACGTTTTCATTTTCAGGAGTCTGACACCGAATTAGGCTACGTTACATTCAAAAGGATGTATTTCCTCAAGTTTGAGAATTTACAATTTTTTAAAAAATATTCTTGAATCTTTTATTCATACTCTACTGAGTATTCGCTCAGAAAATCGAAGTAAATAGCATGTGGTCATTTTTATTCGTGTAACTGATTATTAACAAAAGGAAACGAGAAAAACTCGCATGTTCTATGATTTCGGCGGATACAATTACCCATGCTACTCTATGTTGAATAAAATCGAAGATTTGTGGGGTTGTTTGCTCTTTTAATTTTAAACCTTTTAAATTCCCATAATAATTTCCCATATTTATTTCTCAAGAAAATTGATCGTCAGTTGTATGAGTTGTCGTATAAGTCATAAAGACCAGGGGATATGTATTGGAACGCCAAAAAAGCCTTATTCCATTAATTACATTACCGTAATTTAGCCAATTTTTACAATTTTTGTACCGTTTAGTACAAAAATGCGTGTACCTTCTTATCACCTGCACCAAACTTAAGCATGTTTTGAACCAGTTTGAAAAGACCTTTCTGGAACAGACCTGATATGTGCACTGCGTTAGAACTCCGAAATTTCATTTCTCCGTGTTATCCGAGACCCAACACATGCACATTCGCTCAGACATGGACAACATATTTATTTCGTCTCAAAGACCCTCAATAGGGATGTTACTACCAAATTCCTGACCTCTAATGTTTTAGACTGTTTACAATTATTTTCCTCTTCATTACCTTTAGTTGTCTGTACTGGCTCAATAGCTCCTTACGGGACCAAGAACCATCGTGGCGTCCCGGCCTTGCGACCATGGGTTGGGGTACCTGGGTAGCACGTGGACATAGACATCCCAACGCCGCATTATGGTCTTCTCAAACTGATAAGTGAGCTTTGTCACCGTCACACAGCAACATAAACTGGAACATTGCAAGCACACATTATAATCTGGGAAAACGCACGCCATAATCTGCCCCGACCGGGAATCGAAGTTGGGATCGCGTCATGGAAAGAGAGCACGCTGGCCGGTGAGCTACTTTGAAGGGGACTTTAGGTTAAAAAGTGGAAAAAATGTAATTTTATAAAAGAACCCTGGATTTAGAGCCAAGTGTTGTTATGTACTTAAAATGATTTATCGTTAAATGACCGATTCTTATTTACAAACAGTTCTTGTTCTCAAACAAGTAACCACTCATTCGTACAAGGGAGGTTGCCTGTTGACTTAAGCTTTTTCGTTTCCGGTTTGGGTCACATTCACTTCAACTTTGAAATACGATGACGGTAATTTTGCAGAATATCTTGAGCAATATATGATTCATACTACGAAAGGAAACATCAAAAACAGTGGTAATCCACAAGAAGTATACAAATTACGAACATATTAGAAAGCACAGAAGTCAAATAAAACGCTTTTTGTTCCAAAACTATTGATTGTATATACTCCGTGGTCTCTCAGCCGTGAAACAGCTGGTGCAAATGACTGCCATGTTTTGATTACTTGATGAAGTACTGATTTCGGGTTCATGATGACAGACCATGAAATTCCGACTAGAAAATTACGTTCCTTAGTCAAACTGAATATTTTTATGTCAGTATTATTATCTTTTTGTTAATGTTAATATTAGATGAGTTGTTTACTTAACAGTAAATTATTTTTTTTAATTTGATTAGATAGTTGAATGTATTTTGAAGTGTTCTGAGAGGTTCCCTGTTTGTTAGAACTGACAGGAAAAATGTCTATTGTCTTGTCTTCTTGATTCCACTGAGATGGAGGACGTCAGGGTTTTACAGGGGTACCGTAATTAATGTACGTAATTACGTACGTAATTAATAACCTAATTAATGTACCGTTAATAATTACTTGGGAACGAAAATGTCTAGTTTTTTCAAATATTACTAATCTCGCGCTTTTTTAAATTCTATTTTTAATAATTTATTTATCTTTAACTTTTACTCATCTTTCAAGCTCATATTTATAGCTAAAATGATGGGAAGGAATTCTGGAACTCAAGAAAAGCGCAGATAATCGCGCAGATAATCTTCTCCTCCGTACGTCAAATAAAGTTTTTATTGTTATTTGACTAAATAAATCTAAATCTAAATGCAATTTATAACTTGTGGAAAGTTTTTGAACGTTGCTATTTCTATAATTTGAATGCACTGAGTGATCGTCAGAATACCCAAAATTGGTGTGCGCAAATATAAAAATAGGAGTAGTAAGTTGGATTCTGAACTTCACTTATCTGTATCAAAGATGGACATCCTGAGAGAATATATTACAAAGAAATTGTCAATTGTTTGAAATATTTTTGTCAAATATTTTATTAAAGAAAGAACATCAGGCTAACGTTTGGATGAGGTGGGCCCTTATGAACATGTCAATGCATTTGGTGAATGTAGAACATTATCCTTCGAAACGGTGGAAAGTGTGAACGCAGACAACGTATCAGGATCTTTGAGATCACTGAGGAATGTATCAGAATCACTTGATTGGTCCCCACTTAATTTAATCTCGTATTGTTTAAGTAATTCCTTATTCCTTAAGTGTCGATAATGAATTTGCCCCTTAGACTGTGTAGGCCTTCTTGGGTTGCACGTGTTCTTTCGGGACTCACACGTTAGAATCTTTTTCTATGCAATAGAAGACATCATTTTCGATTTTATTTCCACGATAAAATCGTTTCAGCACTGTTGCCTCACATGGACAAAAGTGTTTTCTTTTTAACATCAACGTCTGGGAAGTATTTCCATGATCTTGAAGTGACTTGCTGAACCGGACTGTCCATTAATCAGTTTCAGGACTCTTCTCAGGTCTTTCGTTTTAAAATAAGCGAAAGTGACGGAAAATCGTCTTTACGAGACCTTCCACAAGCTATTTATAGAGATACTGTACATGACAACATTTCAATTTCTTCTCATGGCCTTACTGTTTTGTTTCTTAATTTTGCGGTCGGAATTCAGAAACGATCAAAGGAAAGGTCACAGGTTTCTCTTACACTCTGTACTAAAATACAAACAACATTCACACTCGATTAAAGTTACCTTGATTGTGGCCATTGATTGCTGTTGCATTTGCTACAATTACGATTATTCTTCATCAATATACGAATGAAGCTCACGTAATGAGGTCAGAGGGAGGTCTCTATAAAGTAATGTCGTCAAATTTTAGTTCATTTAAATGGAATTTGAAACATTGAAAGGAAACCAAAATCGGCATGTATTTCAAAGAAATGCGCTTTTAAAATAATACACTTTTCTGTCATTATTTTTTCGTTCCGTATTGATCATTTTCTCTTTTTAAACTCTTTCAAACTCTTTCACACTTCCTTAAAAGTATTTGAAGTTCCTAGACAGTTATCTTTTCGCTTTCCTTGTCACAAAAATATTAGAAAAGGTTTTTACTATTCAGAAAACCAAGTAAAGTTTTCCATGCGAAAATACAGGATCGGACGAGTACCTCTTTGCAATATTATTTAACTTTTCTGAATTTGTTATGGAGAGTAGATGGGTTTTTGGAGGGACAGGGCGCCAGATTCCTGGGGTGCGAAAATTGAAAAATTATTTGCATCCTAAAAAATATTAGATTCTGCGTTCCTACGCACCTCAAGAAAAGCAATTCCTAGCCAAAAAATAATAAAATGTATATTTTCACCTTTGTGTAATAACACCATATCTTACCATTAGAAACAATTCTGTAGGCTTAGTCTTCACTTTGGTACATGGAAATGTCGCTCAAACGATGTTTACGTTTTGAATATCTTATCAGACCGACTCCTTGAGTATAATACCAATCGGTATGTTAATTACAATATCAGTTTACAGCTGGGCATTGATGTACAGACTTTCAGATATCGCCAACCTTTAAACATTTAAAAACTTATAAAGGTAACTTCCATTGTACTAACACAATATGAAATAAAAATTTATAAAAACAATGCAATTGATGTGCAAATAAATTTTCACTAAAGATTTATACAGTATAATCAAAAGATTTGTTGGAGCAATTTACAACACACTCTAAAAATATGTGAAGTAATCATTCAATATCCTTTGACAGTTATCGTTTTGCTTTTAATGATAGTCACAAAAATATTTTTAAAAACCTTTTACTCTTGAGAAAGCTATGTAACTGTACACGCTGACTTCAAAGTTTCATCGAATCACTGCTGATAACGAAAATATTGCTACAGGTAAAACACAAACCAAATCTAATAAAACATGTCTTTACTCTTTACTGTACACTCACATCCTTTCAAAATTAGGTACACAGCACTTGTAGACCATGGCAAAATGTTAAATGAATGTTTTTATTACACGCATAAGAAACAATCTTCATCGGAATCAAGCAACTATTAATAATACGTCTAGTTGTTGCTGCGGAAGCGAATCTTCAATTAATATGCAAATAAATTTCGTCTGTCTGCGCAAACCACAATGTACACAGAAAGCGTAAATAGTATAAGATAGAGGAATCTGAGCCTTCTAAACGTGACGTCACAAAGATGGCCGACATCACCAAGGGTTGAAACCAAAAATTTAATTAAATGTCCAAGATTATCTCATCCTGTAGATTGCGGTGTGGGAAACATTATTTTTTGTCCATTGGTCTCAAAAGTTTCGTTTTTAAGGCCTTAGAACGCTTTGTTTAGGAGTTATTTAACAACATAGTTGACTGCATGCTGCGTGTTGCATATCAAATAAATATTTAGATGCGTTTTTTAAACAAATACTTCATATTTTTATTGTCAAAGTGTAATTCGTCACGTCTCCTTGAAATTCTCTTTCTTTAGAGACCCCATTTACAAAGGTCGGTTGCGTGTGAGAGCTGCAACCTATGTATACTACTGAAATAATATACGAGACGATAATACTATAGGAGACGATGCAATTTTCTTTTCGCGCTCTAATTCTTTTGAACAAATTCGAAAATCTATCACTTGCAATTCACTAGGATGTGTATTATTAAAACCCATTCTAGTTTTTTTTCTTTATACGTCTTATTTTTAAGTTCTTGTATCCTGTGCCTGGGTTATTTTTAAAGAATGTGTATGGCCGCAACTTTTGCAACAAACTATCTAAAATGCTTTTAAACTCGTTGCAAATGTCTGCCATATCCCCGACCCCTCTTAAAAACCGATCGCATTGTTCTCTCAGGTAGCGGTGAAGCTCTTCTGTATTTACTTTCTTGAACTACCATATTTTATTTCCTTTCAAAATACATTTCTTTGTAGTATTTACTTCTAAGCCAACTAATACAGCTCTGTGGTGTCTCAAGAAATATTCTTTTGGCCTAATTATGAAGAAGTGGTCCATGTCGCGACAGTCTTTGTACCACCTGTAGTAATCCCCCTTCCCTCCGTACTTTCACTTTACTCACGGCGCCTTTCCAAATTTCAGTTGGAATATTTAAATCACCAGCAACAACAATAGGATGTGTATTAGCACCTACCTTTTCGTAAATTGCTTTCAAAATCTCTTCATTGTGACTCGGTGGCTTACAGCAAGCAATTATTTCTAGTTTAGTCCCTGAATTTTTAATTTATGTATCCCCAACATTTCAAAATCACTATTGGCTCAATTTATAAAGATGTATGCGTACCAGTATTGTATCGAACACAAACAAATGCTCATTGTGCACAAATAAACCACCTCTGTTATTTCTATCTCTCCTAAAAGACCTGCATTTCGGGTAGAAACTGCAGAAATAGCTATCTTCTCCGAATTTGTAAATAGAGAAAAATATACAAAACCATCACTATTTATGAGTCACCATGCCCTCCAGGTGCGATAATGTTATTTAGGCGATATTGATGGATATTTTAATTTTGGGGGTACTTTACATGAAGCCTTTAACGTTTTAATTATTTTTTTTACCTCGGATTGATGTAAGTACTCTTGAGAAAATGGCGCAGATCGCATTTACGTTCAATTTTCTGAATTTTCGAAAATTACAAAAGTTACGAATAATGCGAGAAGGTATATGATATTGTATTGACAAATAGAGTTCAATGATTTGTTCAAGTACAATATATTAACACATAAGTGTTAATTTCGAGTATCAAAAGGAAACTTTGAGAATTACATAAAAACAGAAAATGTAACCCGGGCTGTTTCTCTTCTCAAATCGAATTTCATGGACGTAAACAGAGGCTCAATTCGAAGGATCGCGCAGCGGGAGGAGGGAGGATGGCGGTGGAATAAAGCTCGGTGGGGGATTATTGAGCGGTCGCTCGTGGGAGGGTCTCGTACCCCTCAAGTGCTGACCTACCCCACGCCTCGCGCGCCGCTCGCTCCCGCAGCAGTGCCTTCGGCGGCGGCGGCGGACATACTAAGCAGACACCGACGACATCGCTGCGCGGCAGCGAGCATCCCAAGTTTTATGTTGCAGAATCAGAGGAGTGGCGAGGTTGCGATGAGGCAAAGGATGAAAAATCCCGCAATAATACGCGGAGGGTAAATGACGTTCATTCGCTGCTTATTTCGTGATTCCAGGCGCGTCAACTGCTACGGTTACTTGTCCCGTGAGTGTAGTGCACGCATTATCACGGCGGTGGCGGTGTTCTTCCTTCACTAGAAGTCGATATCCCGCGCGTACCAACACGTCACCTTACAGGGTTTTCCGCTAGCACCGATATCTCACCAGCGGGGCACCGTCAAACCAGGACAAGCTCAAAGCTCCCATGTGATCATTCTAGTCTATACCAATATATCATTTTAATTAAAAACAATATTTGCTTAATTCAAATGAGACAACTTTTGTACTTCCGCGATTTAGTAAAATGAAGGTCTTACATAACTTACAGAGTACAAATACAAAACACAACACAGAAAAATAAAACCTGAACATTCTAAAAAGCAAACAATAAATTCCAACCTACAGTAATGAGATATCCTGAACATTTTGAACTTTCACGATTTTCGAAAAATCAGCAATTTCAACAAATATGAGATCTGTACCATACTTTTAAGCGTTCTTTACGCTATCCGAGGACAAAGTTTAAGGAGCTATTTTTGAGAAAAGTGAACGGAGAGGCCGACTTTTTTATATTAACCAATGTAGAACGCACGTGGATTTTGACTATCAAACGTGAGAAGGTAATTTACTACATATAAAGAACAATATTGATCTACTTTTTTGTTACCAGAATTCGAAAATAAGTGTCTTTCTGCTGAAAATTCGCTGAAATTCGCCATCAATACTTGATGACAATATTTTTTCTTCTTACTCAGTATAGGCGAAAAAGTCAAAAACTGGATAGGAGTATCTAAAATGTATCCACAGGTATCTACAGTATTAAGGTATGTGCGGTAATAATGTATTTACATTATTAAGGTATATACAGATGTGATCAATCGCTGATTTAACTCATCTCGAATACGTCGAATACGAATACGTCATTCTGACAAAATAAATATCATTCAGGCTTGTCACTTTGAGTCATTAAACCTTATTTTGTAACGACATAAATACGTTAAAAACGATTTCTGTATTAATCATTTTCATGGACCTTAAGTCACAAAAGAATCTAAATGTCTTGGAAAACTCCATCTTCGGATCTCATTTCTTTTGTTTCTTAAAAGCAATATTACATATTAAAAAGTTATCTGTACGTTTCCAATTTAATGAAGAATAAACTAATTTGAGGAGGTGAATCATCGGGATTTGTTTTAGTGTTTTTGTACAGGATTTTCCACAATTAAACTTTATGACCTATTGCTTTTTTACTTGTCGTAACAACAAATTGTCATTTTGCATTGCATGTGAGATTTTCAAGATCTTCATATCCTAAGGACAAATTATGTGGGAGAGAAACTTAACTTCGGATCCAAAACCAAACATATCATTTATGATTCTTTGAACACTTATAGACTCAGTCTCGACCATAAGATAAAGAAAGGAAGAACTTTCATTCGACAACACTTGATCTATTGCTCTCGCGCGTACACTGGCAATGCGACTGCCGGTGGCTTGCATTCAAAAGCGTTTTACGCGGGTATTAATGTCCTCGAGGATAATAAAATATGAGATAAATGAAAAAGGTACGAGGCAAGAAGTAATAAGCTATTCAAGTTTGTCGTACTTTTCCTTTTATCATATATTTTATTGTTTTTTTATTAATTCATCACTATTACTTCCATTATCATCACGTCTATTCAATTCATTCACTTTAACTATATCCCAGGTAGGATATGTACGAAAGCCAAGGTGCCAATTTTCCATCTACCGTACGGTTATTTTCGACGTTCCATTTCGAATAGATGACAGTTCTACTTCGCCCCCCCCCCTCACACACACACGCGCGCACACACAGTTGCTAAAATTACTTCATTTAAAATCTAGTAACATTTCCTGAGTTTTCTTAACAACTGTTAGAAAAACAATCAGAAGGTACTCGCAATTTCTTTTTGATATATTTAACATTCATCTACATATTTAAACCACTTTGATTTAGAATGACATTTAAGTTTTCTACTCACACTAATTTCGAGAGTTTCTTCTTTAAATGAAAGGTATTGGATCCTAGATATATTATCACGTGCTCTTAAGAAACACCAGATTCATCAATTAGTCGTTTTGTGACCGGTTTACCGGTTAAAAAATCACATTTTTAGAACCATGCTTTAACACTGAGTTCACAGTGAAAAGTGATTATAATGTTCCAGAATTTGTAAACCTACCTTATTTAATTAATATTCTAGAATAATTATGAACGACAGGAAACGATGTTTTGAGGGTTTTCAATTTTCTACACAGTGCTTACGTAGTATTTTTCAGTTGTAACTCTTCTACATCCCAAGCATTTGCGCGGTGCAATCGCAAAGTTTCCACTAGTTACTAATTCAAAGTCAATAATAATATGATAATCACAAAAACGTTGCGAGAAATTTTTATCATTCACTCCCCCTCCTCCCATTTGCTCTTATCAAATGTATAAGAACCCTCCTGAAAGAATACGTAGTTTTTGAATGACCCATTTTGCATTAATTTTATAGAAATAGACGGAAGAGCAGGCGACCAATGGCGTTAGCGTCACCACAAATATACATCTACTTATTTATTTACGTTCTTATGATTTACGTTTCTCCTTTCATTTTTCTCTGTTAAACGGCTTACCTCAGTCCACAAGTCATTTCTCCATCTCTTCTCAAGAGAAGGTGCCATTATCGTGAGCTCTAATTGCCGGGGATGCGACACTCGTTTATTTCACTTCCGAAATCACTTCAAAAGTTGACCGCCTGGCCGGGTCTGCAAGGTCGGCGTATTATGCGCGACCCCAATTCTCTTCGTCGCGGGCGCAGGAAGTTTTGAGCGCAGGGCGACTAAACACAGCAAACAGCTCCTCTCCCCTTCTGAATTAAGTATGCACCAACCCGAATCCCCCTCAGGTTTCGTGACGACGTGCCCCTCAGCCCGGCAGCGGCTCGTAACCCGCGCCAAGATCAAACTCGCAGGTCGAAGGCGACCCATCCGTGCCGCCAACAAAGATGGGCGCTGTTCCTTTGTAAACCGTTCGCTGTGAGACATCTCAACAGCCGAGGAACTCTCGAAGAAAGGTCTCGCTTTACATTTTCTTACGAACCAACTCGATAGTTTTGAACAGCCTCAAATTTCATGCAGGAAAGAGAGTGATAAAACAAGCAATATACAACAAAAATACAACAACGGTTGATTTAAACAAATTACATATTAACGATTAATAAACACATACACGCGCATGGCGACATATTATGAAAAAACGCAGTATGAAGGTATTTTAGTGGACAAAATACGATGTATTCACAAAATCCACATACGAGTAAATTGGTAGACAACTCAAACCTAATATTTCAAAATATTTGACAATATATGACAATCTCTATTCTGTTTATCTGTCTCGTTCAGTGATACAACCTCACGTGAAGTTTTCCTTGGCCTTAATTTAAATAGTTCGTGGGCAGTTCCTGCTTTGACAATACACAAAGCATATTAAAGAATCAATTCAGGCGTTTGTTATCAAAACCAGCTAATTCCAATATTTTCATTAACAATATTAACATTATTTACATTTTAGTGTCCTTTACAACCTCTCGAAAGTTGATTGATTGATGATTCCGGGCACGTCAACTGCTATGGTCATTAATGCCGTTTGTGTAGCGAGTGTTTTTATCGGGAGGCGGTGTTCTTCGCCTGCTGGTTGGTGAGATGCACTCGCACGTCGGCTTGCGGGGGATTTCTCCACCAAGTATCTCTCCCAGCGGAGCACCGCCCGAATCGGGACAAGCTCTGAGATCCCGGCTGGGGTAGTAGTCTAGTGCATGAAAGTGTGTGTGTGTGTGTGTGTGTGTGAGTAAGGGGAGAGATGACGGTAAGGAATAGGAAGGAAATTTTACGAGCGGTCTCTGACACGTGTGTTAGGGTACTATTCCGGCATTCTCCGGATAATAATCGGAGAAAACATGGAAAACCACCGGTCGGAGCAGCTATCCACTAGAATTCTCACCGAGGCTTCGAACTAGCTATTTAGCTAATGTCGAAAACCGACGTTTATAATTAATTGACGGTACTTGAACTTTAAGATCTCTCGGAAAGAACAGTTTGTAAGAGCAGAAATGCAGACACTGAGGCAACGATGACGATACCTCACGAAGGGATTCAGTTGAAAACCAGATTCCACCCTCCAACAGCGGGGCGAGAACATATCCGTTCCTAATAAACGGCGAGTGGTCACGAAAAGAGATTGTTTTTTCTTGTAACATCTTCACAAAAGGAATGAGGTAGTTTTGACAGAAAACGCATCAATTAAGGTAAACACTCATCACAGCCTCTGATTTTCTAGCCAGTGCACTACCTCAGATGAGATCAAGATGAAGTCAATTTCACCTCTTGTTCATGCAATTCTTTCACATCAAAACATACACTGGTTTGTTTCCAAACATCTCAATTGGCGTTTGATCTCACATCCCACATTCACAACACAAACAGAGGCACAACGTCATATCGTCTATGACCCTAGCAATGTCCTAGACAGCGCGATGCACTGCGATTGGCGAAGGAAACATCGTCCTTTGTGACCTCCTGAGGGATGACGCTACTCGAAACTAGATGATCGATTATAGTATCGACAAACTAGAAAATACATTCTCATTTTGTTCTACAAGTCAGTAATACAGAATTTATTAAGAAGGCTATGACTGCCGATGAAAACGACGTAGCTCATGTTTTTCAGTGGATGACAAAATTTGCAGGAACTGTAGTATGTAAAAACATCACTCGTATTTTGGTATTTTTCACTCTTTTCTACCGCTTACGCAGTAAAGAGAAAGTACGTGCAGTTTTACCACCACTAGTTTATTTTATATTTTACGACACGATCAGTTTTTGAAATGTTTGTATTAACGAACACAGAATTAATACTTGTATTCTCCTATTTTTATTTCACGAAATAATCGGCATTCTTTATTCGGTTGTGCACTGGCAATGGATCGAAGATCTACAAACACATTAATTGAAGGTATGTGATGCAACGCACGGCCAATAATGAAAGTGCCTCGTTCTAAAAGAGCGCATTAATGTGTGGTAAATATCACTTAACGATCTATATGTCTTTTAGATCATCAAACGTTTTGAAAATCAGACAATCGAATTTCGTATACTCCATTCTTATGAGCGTATGTTCAATACATTATTTTAATGAAAGCTACAGTTAAATTTCTAACGAACCCATTTTAATGCGGACTAAAAGCGATTTATAAAGCAACAATTCACAAAGAAATGTGGGTTCGGAAATATAAAACGGAGAGCAGACGTCAGTTGACGGAAAAGACGTAAAGAGGGAAAGGTCAAGTGAAGCGGACGAAGCATGCAACCTCTCCACTGAAATATTCCTCATAACAGGGCGGCGCAAGCACTCATAAAGCACTTCCGACTTGGAACGCCTTCAAACGTGATTCGATCCAAACAACGCTCGCTCTCCAAATTTAACCAGGGCGCGAATCCTTGGATATCGCTTTTATTTCATCATAATTAATTTATATCGATGGTAGATCAAACACATCTACAAAAATAACATCTAAGGCGGCTCTTCATACGAATGCAGTGGTTTTAATCGATAATTAGAATTTACGCATTATATTTTTCGAGATTTCATTAGATTTAGAAACCTTTAAAGATTTTCAGGATATTCCGCAATAGAAATACCGTTTGTAAAGTAAATATAAGTAAATATATTTTCGTTAATTAATTAAACGCAAAAACTATGCCGTTAGCTCCAATGAAACAAGCTCTTTACTTGATAATAATGCAAGTTACCTATTGTCAAGAAGTTCAAATGTAGTAGTAGTAATAATAATAATAATAATAATAATAATAATAATACAGGATATATGTTAAAGTAGAGTTACAAGCCTTGCAGGAAAAAGAGGCTGTGGCATTTATTGCCAATGTATGGAATGAAAATCAATGACATTTTTACCGAAAATGATGAGTCAAAATAACGTTAGATCAATAGAGAAATCAATATGTCAGATATGAAACTAATGATAATTATGCGTTTTAATCAATCCACATTAACCCCAATCATCCTTTTTGAAACCGATTTCTACAACCATTAATTAAAAAGTGTCGCCTTGCGAAGTTCTCCCCAATCACGTACCTCCCGCGAGAGTGGCACCCGGGACAAGCTCTAACATCCCAACTGGTCTCCCGGCATGTGTGTAAGTAAAGGGAGAGGATAGGACGAGGAAGAGGAAGAAAAGATGTCGCACGGTCCGTTGCCCGCTTGTTGGGGGACTGCTCTGACATCCGCCTAGTACTGATCGGAGAAACCACGGAAAACCCCTGATCAGAGCTCAATCTCCTCAATTAGCAGCTAAATTCAACCTATCCATTTAGCTATTGCCCTGCCGCCATCGGGGCTCGAACCCTGCGACGTCAGCTGGGCCACCACAGCCCGGAGGGTACACGGGGACCTCAGCCTGCCCTCCTGAGCGGCGGGACGCGCGAGCCGAGCAACTGACACGACGGCGCGGCGCCCTCCCCCTTCAGCCCCCGCCCCCGACGCCTTCTCTCCGCCGCCGCCCGCACACGACAGTGGGCCAAAATCACCCCAAACGTGCGAGTGCAACGCGTGGCGATGACGTTTCAGAGCCTTATCAGGCGACGATGTGCATAAAGCGAAACACAGAGAGATATGCCGCCTTTAATGCGAGCTCTATAGTACAGCGGGTCAAACTGGTGTATTTTGGACCTACTCCGATGAGCACGAGTGTGTTTGTCTGTTTGCACGCTGTGTGTGTCTACGCTGCAAAAATGTAATGTGATAGAATGGAAATGGTTAAATCGTTTCATTTTCTATAAGTTCTAACAAATACGAATTTTAGACATGCAATAGCCGATGACAACGCGCCTTTCAAAAGCAATGAAAATTACATCAAATGAGTCAGGCATACTTTTTTTGTTTTTTCATTATTCAACATTTTCATTATTCATTTTTTTAAAATATTGTGTTCCTCTCGCGTTTGTTTTCATTGTAAAAATGTTGAAACGCCACTTGCAACAATTAATTCCTAATTTTCTTAAATATTTAAATTATTAGATCCTATTTTAGACGATTCAATGAAAAGTTTCATTTTTATGTCTTATGGAATTATTCTTATTGGTCCTACAGTAACCTGCAAATGAGGCGACGAAGCATTTATTATTTCGTATAAGTTCACCACTGAGAGATTTTATTACATTTTTATTAATTATTTTTTAAATTAAATAAGTAATTTTAATTTACAATTATTACTAACATGTGTCTGAATGCCTAGAAAGATTCTTCAAAATGCAGGAAACGTCCGTAATAAGATTAAGAGTAGAACGTCAAGACATTATCAGTTACGAATACGAAAGAACATTTAATTTTGAGAATTATTTTCCAGATGTGTGTCAATATATTATTGAAAGTTGATTGATAAATTTGTTCCAAGAAATTTTATTTTATTACAAGAAAAATAACACACTAAAATTTGGGCAAAAGATCGGCGTACATTTCTAGCTCCTTCTGGATGCAACCCTCAAGACACCGCTGCTTTCAAAGAAACTGCTGTAGCAACACAGCCACAAGTTACGCAAATGAACAACTAGTTGTGTTTATACCAAATAGCTATACGACATTCGGTTAATAAACTTATTCATCAAACTCAAAAATAGAAAGTATGTTTGCTAGACGAGCTACCTACTCACTTTTCTAAGTTTTAGTAACTGATTAATAACTAATATAATGAATAATATAACGATAAAAATCTCTAAGTGTCAATAACAAACGGGCTATTGATACTTTGGTATCCGATAAATTAGTGACTTCGTCCCAATCAACAAACATGCACACAATAAAATGCATTCGAATCAATTATCCTAGTTGAGGATGGTTGCTACAGGAACAATCTGCGTGTTAGAAAGCGAATACTATACACACTGTAAACAGTAAAATATATCTCAAAGATCCTGATGTCGACTGTTAAGAACATTCTTTGAATGCTTTTGGACAAATGAAGTCCGTCCAAACGCCACGTGCAGTGGCTTTTGATTATTTACGAAATGGATCTATTATTGTATGTATTCCTATTCTACGAGTTTCGTACCGTTCCCCTTCGGCTGAGGCATGTTTCTCCATAAGGAGACACATTGGTAGTACCTACCAGTGCCCCATCCACTGCGCCGATGTCGCTTGGGTCAGTTCAAATCGGACATGATATGTACTACACTTGGACAAGATGGTGCTGACGGTGAGGCACAGAGGTCTACACATCGCGCATATGGTCTTGTCCCCACTGACAGAACTTTCCACGGAAGTAATACTAAAGGAGGAGGAGGAAGGAATAATACTGGAAGGAATTCTGGATAGGATTTGAGGTTCTTGAGAGGTTCATGGAGCGCTAGGAATGAACACATTTCTCAACACACAACGTCCATATGTTGCGCGGGATTCAAACCCACTGCCCAAATGCCTGGAGCCCCACTGCCACCCAAGTTGGCCCTGAATTTATTATTATTATTGTTATTATTATTATTATTATTATTGTTATTATTATTATTATTATTATTATTGTGACTGACTCATGGCTGTCCGTGTTGTAAGTGACCAATGAGGAGCAAGAATATATTCAAATTAAACCGATCCCAGATGTTTATCGCCATAAACTTATCACTTTGTTTAGGAAACAGAGAAAGTGTGTGAAAGCAATATCAAGAATTTTGAAGAAAGACAATACAAATGTCAGCACAAACAACAAATGAAGAAATTACACATACTTTACGCAATTAATATGCAAACCAACAATATATGGTAAAGAGTACAAAGAGTATGCTATAAAATGTATGTGGAACGTAATTTAGGTTGTATTTTAAATACTTCCACGGAATACCAAGACGTGGAAAGCTCAACTTCCTTCAACTTTAATAATTGTTTTAACAAATGTTCTTGTAAGTAGCTTTGTAATAATTGTTTTTTGAAAAAATTATTACTATAAAATCGAAACATATTTGAAATAATGTTTCGCATTAAAGATTATTCGTAATTTACTTGATTATAAGTTATTCCAGGAGGCAGTGATAACTCGGATCTGAATGAAACATTCACATATTCCGGTAGTAATTTTGTATAATATTTCTCTTTTTCACAATTCCTGAGATTTTAATTATCCAGTCGATTCCTCTATAGTGTTTATTCATGAACAGTCTCACTAAATACAACTCGAAGTGCTGAAGTAGCCAATAAATTCATTCCTCGCTACGAGAGTCGTGAATTAATCGGCTATCGCATCACTTCTCGTCATATTACTTATGATAAAAAGTTAAATACTGAAATTCCGTTTTTATGATTAGTTACAAGGCTTTTATACGTAATACTGAAAGCAGGTTTAATCTGGGATTAGTTTTACAATTAATATTTGTGTAAGTTTAGTAAAACGATGAGTTAACATCTTCAGGCACTATCAAATTACAATAATATTAATATCAATAATAAAAACAAGTATAAAAAAGTATACGCAGACACATTTCAAAACAAGGCAGTAAAAAATTTCATCTGTTCTACATCAGCTCTAGGACATAACAAATTAATAAATATTTATTATTACTATCATAGTATAACATCTTTTTTTTCCCAATGCGCACCTTTCGGCCCAGTTCGTGCGAGCGCGCGCCTCCTTGAGCGACACCCTTTCTTCGGCGCCCCCACCCTCGCCCTCGCCCTCGTCCTCGCCCTCGTCCTCGTCCGCTCGCGCCCCATTGTCAGCGCCGCACAGAGGGAGGGCGGGGGGCGGGAGCCGGGGGGGAGGAGCCCCCCTCGCCCCCCGGAGGGGCTGCGCTCGTGGCGACGCTCGCGCAGGAGGTCGCGGCGGCGGCGGCGGATCGCCAAGCAGGGCGCCCCACAAGAAAGGGGACAGGTAACTGAAACCGAAAAGAATAGGTGGGTTTCGGGTCGATTTGCAGTCTTCATCGTGCCACGTAAGATGCACTTTGTTGATGTTGAAATTGAGAGGGAGATTAATGTTTCAGGGCGCTTCTACTGCTTTAGCCGTTGGTACCGTAAGTGTAGATAATGTTACGTCCTGGGAGGGGAAGGTGTTCATCGCTCGCTGGGAGGTGAGATCCGACGCCGACCTATGTGTCATGACTCGAGGGCTACCTCCCTACGAGGCACCCCCCCTCACCACTTATATTCCTACATGCGTGGGAGGTATAGCATGCAATCATGTGTGTGTGTGTGTGAGAGAAAGAGACAGGGAGAGAGAGAGAATGCTGAGAGGAGAGAATAAAGATGAGAAAGGGTGCTGCTACGACTTTCAGAAATATTAATCAATAAACGATCGGTAATAATTTGAGCAGTCTGCCGTGAGACACTCCTTCCAGTCGCAGAATTTGACCTAGCTATGCAGTTTCTATTGAAACCCTTCCATCATCGGAGCTCAAACCCTAGGTTCGGTCAGAGATGCTGCAGCGGCAACGGGTGCTGACTCAGAGCCCTGTCTGCCACTGCGGGGATGCGAAACATCTACCCTCTTGTCGCTCTTTATTTTATTCACTAATTAAACATGACAGTTTTTTACTATTTATCATAAGTCAACGACACAAAAATCCGTAAGAAAGCTGATGTTGAGGAGGAAATAATCCTCCACGCCTAGACTAAATGGATTTAAAAAGAAAAAGAAAAGTTCGCTGATTGCACACTCAATCCGCAACAAGATACGTCATGCTGCAACCGGCATAACTCGGACACGATGCGTCTTAGACCTTCAAAACCAAGTTCTCGTTTACGAGAGACGATTTATTACTTTCCCAGCCTTACTTCGCAAGTAGAGAAAGTATTGTAATTTTGCGCCGGATAAAGCGAATGCCGACAGAAAAACATATTGCCCGGAACGAACGAATTGGGAAGGAAAATGTCGATAAATCTTGTACCTATACTATATAGTAAATTACTTCCTCTACACGCTGTGCAGTCAGAATCAAGTTTTGTGACTTCTTAATATCAAAAACTTGATTAACGACAAAACGACTGTCAATTGTTCTTTCGATTTTCGGCGAACTCTACAAATGCGAACATCGTAAAACGTTAACAGTTCAAAAGATCACTATTGAAGAGAAAGACTTGTGTTAATTGAAATCTGTTCTAAAAAATCAGATCTTTAGAAAAGATCGTGTACTAGTAGCTTTCACGTAATTTCTGCTTGACGTTAACGCAATTTAAAAATGCAAACTTTTATCAAAAACCTCTTCAAATTTTTCTTCATTTTTGTTTCCAGTGCTAGAATAAGGGCCGCTTAAAGGAATGGCACAGGTCTCATTTTCGTTGATATCTCTTTCGTTTTAAGAACTGCAAACGTTAGAAATAAAGCAAGAAAGTGTGCTCTGTTGTATGACCAAGAGTTTCTTTTAAAATGACGATTTAGGAAGTGGAGTATGTTTGAACGGGGATTGTCCAGGAGATCCTAGCTTAGAGTCCCCACGGTGGCAGGATTTCTGACACAAACTAGATAGCTAGGTCAAGTCCAGACGCTGTCTAGAAGAGAATTTTAGCGGTCGGCTGCACTGATCAGTAGTTTTCCGTAGTTTCTCCGATCAACTGCAGACGAATGCTGGAGCAGTACCCAAACAAACGGTTCACGGACCTCGTGCGGTCTTTCCTTCCTCTTCCTTGACCTATACTCACCTCTTACAATTACATACACTTCACTATAACACACGTGCCGGGAAACCGGTCGGGAGCTTAGAGCTTGTCCCAGCTGGGGTGGTGCCTCGCTGGTGGGAGATACCTGGCTGGGACATCACGGCCACCTCGCGAGGAACACACTCACGGGTCTAGAGACCTTAGCAGTTGACGCGCACGGATTCACCAATCCAGGGCCGGATTTTCCTACAAGCAAAACAAGCAGTCGCTTGGGGGCCCCCATTCACCAGGGGCCCCGCGTTTCGGAAAAGTACTCATCCCATATTTTTTTATCTGTGAAATAATTAAGTTAATCAAGTAGTTTACTGTGTAACAAAATGTACAATTTTTTTACATCGACATCGAAAAGCAAGCTTGGATTCTCACCTTTCTTTACAGATTGACAGAAAAAAATTACTGGAGACAAGTTTTGCTTAGAGTAATAGCCGTTATTTGAACATTTTCGGAGAGAGGTTTATCTCTTCGTGGCAGTACTGAAACATTTGGCTCACAAGATAATGGCAACTGTCTTGGATTGCTGGAGTTAATAGCAAATTTTGATCCTTTTCTACAACATAATATCGAGCAGCACCGCGATTGCGGATCGGGAAACTCCTCTTATTTATCCAAAAATATTTGTATGTAATGTAAAAATATGTAACACAAGTAAAAATGTTTATAAAAAATTATCAGTTTTCATTTGTATCTGTACAGAAAGTACTTGTACTATAATACATTTTTTTATGGGGGGGGGCAACACAATTTTGTGCTTGGGGCCCCACACTACTTAAATCCGGCCCTGCACTAATCAATCAATCAATCATTGAATGAGGATAATATTAATATATATTTCTCTAAGAAAAGGTGACGGTTTTGTACCTTTTTAGACGCCATCGACTCCAAGCCCCGTATGTGTATTCCTGTTTGGGAGAGAGTTACTTCTCAGCGGGGTATCAAGCAGATGTAAAACGAAACTAATGGGAACGGGCGGCATGCCGTAACATTTCCTCTTTTTAGTATAATATTCACCAATTTACCAGACTTAAAACTTGCATGACATAACTGAAAGATCTACAACTGAACGAAGTTGTGCAGAAAATATACAAACAACAAGAATCAATATGGTTGAAAATGGCTTGGGAAGTTGCGACTAGTGTTAATGACTTGTCGTAGATGTTCGAGCACCAAGGATACACGCCAAAAACTAGATATGTGTGAGATATTGCTGCAGCAAATTGTACACATTCTCCATTTTTAAATCTGAGTAATTCAACAATTACTCAGATTTATAAAACTGCATGAGAACTGCAGAGAACATAGTTATAGAAAAGTTCTGCACATTCACCATGTGGAAAATAGAAAAACTACAAAACAATGTTGAAGACTAACGAAAAGAGGCAGGTTTACAAATTCTTAAACATACAATCACTATTCACGGTGTAAAGAAAGATGAAATTGTGTCTGAAAATGTAATTAAAACGTTTTATATTTACTAAGATCTGAACAAGATTGAACCAGATTGTTGCAGAAAATCCTCCTATCCGTGTTAATTCAAATACGTAATGGACCACTACTGAAACGTTTTGTGAAGGCACACTTGAATCAGACGGTTTCTTGGCATTACATTTAAATACATTCACTAATATATGCCTTTAAAAACAGACAATATTCGAATATTTTTATTTATGATATTTATTTTAAGTGATTATTGTAGAAACTTAATGTGTTATGTTCTGTGACAATAAACATTTCATTTTACGTATATACGAGTATTTTTCCTTCGACTGCGTTAGCTCAGAGTCAGCATTGCAGCTGTCTCTGCAGCGTTACGGACCAAGGATTTGTAGGATTCGAGTGTCAGTGATGGCGCATGGTCGACACTAGCTACACTGCTAGTTGGAATTCAGCCGCTGTCTGGAGGACAATTTCAGCAGCTTGCTGTTCTGATTGGTATTTTGCGTGGTTTCCCTTGTCAATACTAGATGAAAGACGGAAAAGTGCAATAACAAATGGGCAACGGACCGCGCGTGTTATTTCCTTCTCCCTTCTTGCCGGGAGCTGAGATCTTGTCCCGCCCGAGCTCTGTCTTGAAGGATGAGATACCTGTGAAGAAATTCCCCGTGAGCCGACGTGTAGCTCGACGCCAGATATCGCCATCAAGCTATAAAGAAATACCGCCACCTCCCAGTATGTAACATTCACTACACTAACAGGACTAATCACCGACTAAGTTGTCGTGTCTGGAAACAATTCGTCCTTTACAATCATCCCATCTGCACTGACATTATTATCTTTATAATTATTATTACTTTCGTTGTAATCGAATTCTGCACCACTCCTAAAGGACAATTTTCCTAATAGAGTCGCCTCGTGGCAATATGCCACCAGTTGTGCACGAATGTGAATTCCATATTCAGTTCTCTTATGATAGCAGCTGGCAATCAACAAAGGAGCCTCACCCGGAATTCAGTCACGTTCAAGCCTTTGTTTTCAATCGGTGAATTTCCCGCTTTTCAAGGTACGCTGCTCAACCAAGCGTGACACTTCTCCAATACTAAATGATTACCTCATCATGGGACTGACTGGAATGCTAATTATGTTTTGTTCAAATCTATTGAATATTTCTATACGATGATCACAATTATGTATGTCTGTATGCAAGTACAGTAAAATTCATTGTTTTGCTAATAACGCGAAAGAAAAAATAATATATCTTGTAATTTACAATGTTACAATGTATTAGTAACTCAAGCAAATTTAGTTCAGTGTTTACACGCATAATCGAACCTCTGATATCGGATGTACCATTGTAGCAGAGTGTCTAGAGGAGATGGAAGAACATTTTGATAGAGTAATTTAGTATGGAGTTTTGCCAGTATTTCTTGTAATATAGGCTGATGAGGTAGAGAGATCCTATTTCAAATACGTGAACGAGCTACAATGTTTGCTTGCAAGCGTGAACTGAAGTAACTTGTAAACATGTGAATTTGGATGACTAAATGAATTTATTTTTTCGAAACAACCTTTAGCTAAAGGAGATTATGTGTAGAAATACAGAAAAAGAACGACTAATGAAAACGTATACTAAATTGTAATAAACAGAATATAATAGAAAACACAATATTTTTTTTAAATACTACAAGAGAGGAAAATAAGAGGGAAACGTATCCCTGATAATTTTCTGAGGGTCTGTGCTAGATTAGAACTACTACATTCCTTAGTACCAAATTTATGCTTTCAAGTTTCCTGAAGTGCGCAAAATTGCAAAAGAGTGAATTTTGTTAAATAACATGCGCTATTTTTCAATAACAATGATTTGTTTTTGACATCAAAAGCATGTATTGAAAAATTCCTTTGAGTAATCGTTGAATTTGTAAACACGAATTTACATTTCGTCATCCCACCTGCTCCTCCATTCGGCGTCGTAACTCTCGAACTCGATCGCCGCCGCGTATCTCGCGAGGAGGATCCGGAAGCTTCTGGAGCGGCAGCGGCGCCGGGGGCGGCCGAGGGGTAGGTCAGTGTTCGTGGGCGAGGGGAGTGGAGGCGCGGGAGGGGGGGCGGTGACGTATTTCGGTACACTCTCCGCCTCCTCCAGGCGGAGAGTGTACCGAAATACCGCGACGAAAAGAGCATGTTGCCTATGTTTTCTCACACAGAAGAACACCTTAAGATGGCTTACTAGAGTGCAGATTTAAATGAAATGTCATCTTTTTTCTTTTCACTTTAGAACAATTCCGTTTAGTATATAAACATTCATAATGTGTTATGACAAAACGAATTGCCCCATTCTTTTTTCTTTTTTCGTTGATTTCGACTAATAAGTCGTTTTTTACATTTTGCGTCAATTTAACGCATTTTTCGCTTATTTGATCAATTTTATATTTTTAATTGTTCTTGCTTCAATCAATATTTACGAAGTTTAACAAATGTTCTTCACAGAATTATTGAGTGCCCTATTCGATTTCTTCGTTCATGTATTGTAATGTCAGACTTCGTTAGTGATCTGTAATCGAAGGTTCCTGTGACGCCTGTCAGCGCCATTGTCTGTTTGGCCGATTTTGCAATAAATAAAGGCAGATATTTTCTTTTAAAGTACAGTCCTAACCAAAGGCTGAGTTCACCTGAACAGAAGGAAAAAGCCTCGATTACATCAGTAACATACCCAACAGCTTGAGTTGTTCATCTGCAGTGGTTTTGATCAATTTTTTTAACGTCATTGTTTTTTGTTTTTAGAGCATTTTAAAGTATTTTAAAAGCATTTTATTGGTCGTATGTTTTGGTCATCAAAACCCGCCCTCTAGTGATAACAGTTGTCGCGTCAACTCTCTGACTGGGAGGACCTAGGTGTCGAGTTCCGACGGTGGCAGGATTTTCGACACTGGTTTTAAGGCTATATGGAATTCATCCGCAATCAGGAAGAGAATTCTAACAGCAAATTCTTCTGATCTGTGGTTTTCCGTGGTTTCTCTGGTCAATAGAGTAGGAGCAGTATCAAAACCAACGGGCGATCTTCTATTTCATTCCTTGAGTTGCCCTTTTCCCTCAAAAACACTCTGCTTAAATGCACGCATACGCTGCCGGTAGACCGAGCGCGAGCTGGAAGCTTGCCCTGGCTGCAGCGATGCCCCTTTGGGGGCGATTCATGGAGGGAGGAAACCGACGATCCGCGTTGGTAGCGTCGGATCTCACGTTCCAACGTGGAAATCGACGTAACATGCCAACACACCATACACACGCGGGACAAACGACCGAAGTAGTTGATGCGGGCGGAAACGCGAAATACTCTCTCACTCTTCCAGAATGGGACTTCTAGAATTCGAAAGGAAACTAACTTGAATTCTACAATGTCCGGGATTCTATCGCCCTCGTGGTATTGCCGTTGTTTTGTAGTCATGATTGAGTAAACGATTGGATGTATGAACCCGTATTTACTATTTTATTTTAAATTATACCTGTGATACACATTAAGTATGTGTTCTGCTGAAGTATATTGTATGTACTTGCTTCGAAATGAAATGAAATTACTGCACTAATGTAATATAAGAACACTATTGTGTGTCAAATGCGAAGAGCAGTCGAATTTCTTACATCTCGATTGAACGATAACTGTCATTCTCTTCAAATTTTCAACATCTATTTACGTATTTTGTGATACCATAATGTTATTGTCTAATGCGATGAACGAAAAGCCACGACCGGCGTTTGTTAAGGCCATCCGTTAAAAACAATCAAAACAAATGTTTGTAGCTGCAGATGTATGTGTTTGTCTGTTGTATGAGTAAATGTATTTCAAGAAATTATATTTTTTTCCATATTTTCTTATAATAAGTTGTATTACGAAATGTATTTGGACACTCGATAATTTCTATAACGGACCAGCATGGCAATCACCGAGATTTACGTGCTTCACCCGCTTTTATATTCGCCGTCGTACGTAAATTGGGGACCAGAAGAAAAATGAGATTTTAACCCATGTGTAAATTAGGGATCGAACCAGAGAAGGGCATACATAAATTAGGGACCGTCTCCCTCATCCTCTTCAGGTAAAAGAGGAAGGTGACACTTTATTTTCGAAGAACATTTTCATAGATATTCTTTGTAAAACACAGCTCTTCAATGTTCCAGATCCAGGACTGGCATATTTCGTTCGAAATATCGTTCGGTTAATGTTGGTTTTCATTCAATTGAATCATTCACTGATTGACTGAATTCAGCTTGCCATTTTTATATTCTTCCTTTTTGTCCGCAAATATTCCATAACACTTAATATGACATTTGGGCACTCTTCTCCTGCTTTCTTTGCTTTACATTTTGATACAAGAGCGAGTCTGAACGATTTTCAATAAGGCAGAAGGAAAACCTGGATAGTAGCCCGGCGGCGTCCCCCTTAAAGTGCTTACCTTCTCAATTAGTCCGTTTCCTTACCTGGGTTGGTTTCGTCCACAATTTACATGTAGAATTAGAAAGTAAGTTTCGTGCGAAAATATGAAGGAATTATTGGTCCCAATTTGCATACGGCCATATTTTCGTTTTTATCGGACTAATGACGACTCGCGTCCGAGGAGAGATGGCTCAAGAAATCAACTGATGTCACTGCTGTCCTTCTAAGCGGGTTCTAGATTCGAGTCCCGACAGTGGCAGGATTTTCGACACTGGCTTGTCAGGCAGGTCGCTGTCTGGAGGAGAATCCTAACTTAGAACTTGTCCCAGCTGGGGCGGTACCCCGCAGGTGGGAGATACCTAATTGGGAAAAACCCCGCTAGCCGACTGTAGGTCGGCGCCGGATCTCATCGTAGAGTGGAGGAAGACCAGCGCCACCTCCCGAGCAAAGGCATGCACGACTCTTACGGGACTAACGACCCTGTTGGCTCAATCTGCGCCGCCGAGGTCTCTTCCCCGGGCAGGAGGCGGCGGCGGCGGTGCGCGCTCGGAAATAGAGCGCGCGGCGCGAGAGGCGCTCTTGGTAAACAGATTGTGGAGGACGTGACAACTCGCCGGAAGACTACACGCCCCACGGGGGCTTCGGCCCGCGGCTATTTCGGGCTTCGTTCACTTCGCTGTTATTTCGGATCTGTGTCGTTCAGTTGCGTAGTCCTTTGGTTTTTTTTAGAGGGTCAATTTTTTTCATTGCATACTTACGTGGTAAGGAAACACTATTGTAATACTGGAGCGGAATGTGACTATTTTTTGTGGAGAAAACTCGTATTAAAGGACGTTGATATCGAAAAAGGGGGTAATTGTGTTCTGACGTGTAGTCAATTATAGCCTTAAACACGTGTTGTAGTCATAGGTCCTGCAGTTCCGGGGTGTTGGTGATACAGAAAATTGCTGTATGGCAGCAACCTCGTCGTGTGTCCTGTCCATCTGGCGACTTCGACACTTGCGCGCCTAAGCGCTCAGCTCATGTCCTCCGATATTCGTTAGTCCCGAATCGTTCAGGTGCCATCTTAAAGTTCCTGCAATATGCTACAGATACTTTAATTTGGGTGGGAGGAGTCTTACGCGAGCTATTAGTAAAAGTGCATGGAAATATGTAATAATAATAACAACAAAATCCCCAATAACCAATAATAATAAATAAGAGAGCGTTTAAGGGCTGAGTTTATAGCTAGAAATGCCGCTGCGTGTGCGGTGCCTCTGACCAGGATGTCCTAGGGTTCGCACTCTCTAGTGTCGGATCTCCGCTACTGTAGGGTCTGGATCTCTAGGCACTCTGCCGATGAGAGACGCTGCAGGTGTTGCCAAAGAGCCATCTCAGCGGGTCTTGTGTTCCGCAAAGAAGGCGGCTCAACTCACAGCACCCGCCCCGTCGTGGGATTTCCTCCAGTTCACAGTATTTCAGGCTCGCCCCTCTCTACAATTTCTGGTGTCACGAACGCAGGCACGTTAGGTGAAGACTCGCCTTCCAATATGAATTGGCGCGTGAAAGTGTGGTTTGCCCGAAGTGAACATGCAAGACAGATTGCCTTTTGGTCGCGTGTATTTTTTTATTATTATAATTTTTTACTATTTTGCTCTTAATAATAGTTTAGAAAGTATCCTGAATTTAATAAGTAATAGTCACCCTTATCCTTTATTAAATAAAAAATCAGGATTAATAATAAAAATTTATAAATCTATAATTCTTCCGTCTCACACCTATGCGTGTTCAGTATGAGAATGCGCTTGCAAACACACACATAAATAAAGTAAAAATAATAAAAAGAACATTCGTAAGACTGCTTACCAAATCTCCCTGGTTTATTCGTAAAGCACAAGGAACTAATTCTCAATGAAAAGGAACTTTCAACCTTGGCCATACAACTTACGCGCACCCTCCATGATATTGTCACGCTTTTCAGTTGATTGCTTAAAGCCATCATGAATTGCTGGTGATAGAGCATAAACAGATCACTCCTCCGTAGTGTGTGCTCCGCGTGTGTGACGCATCGCCCGCTGGCCCCGCGGGCGCGTCGCGTCGGGAAGCGGGCGTGGGCGGCGGTTGCGCCATCGGGAGCAACTGCACAGGGCGCGCCCCGGCCCGGCCCGGCCCGGCCCGGCCCGACGCGTCGTGGCGCGTCGTGGCGCCGCCGGATGGGCGCGAGGGGAGGGTGACGCAAACGCGCTCCCGAATGCGTCATCCCGCCAACACCCGCGCCGTCCCGCCGGTTCCGGAAGCGAGGGCCACGACGCGCGGGTGAACCACCCACGTATTGAGCTCCCGCAGTGCAACAGGTGGCTGACGTCATACGCCCATTTGAAGTATGCACGCGATTTTAAATGCACTTTTTAAATTGATGGGTAGAGTAAGGTTTCCGGGTGCGTCAGATGGTAAGTAATTGATCCTGTAAGTGTAGTACATGTTCCCCCTCGGAATATATCTTATCGGTGAGATCTGGCGCCGACCTACATATCAGCTACCGAGGTTTTCGCCTTCCAGGTCTCTCCCTCCAACGTGGCACCGCCCCAATCAGAACAACTCATAACGTATAAGTGTCCCCCATACAGCGGTTGAATTCGACTTAGCTATTTGCATTTCTTAGAAAGAGGAATTTAAATTTCGGTGTAAAAATAGATGTCTGTGGAGATACATATTCAGATATGTCACACATTGCGCAATACTGAAATATTCCGTTTTTAATGGCTTTTTATAAAGAAATAGAAAAAGGTTCAGGGAGCGAGTAATTTTTTGCAGAATACACTAAAGCAAATTTATAAAAGGAACGTGCATGGAATGTGCTGTTTAGGGGTAATGATTTCGAAAGTTGTTCTTGTTAAGATCATTCGATTAACTAAACTTAGCAAAAAAATCGCCATTTCGTTACGAATATTTGAATCGTTCGCTCGCGCATTTCCGAGGGGATAGCGAGCATCCGGCCTCGGCTTTTCCCGTAAGCATACAACCGTACAACTTTTTTGACTTCAGTCAACGCAACATTTCCAACGCATTGGTATGCCAAAATACACTTTGGCCTGACTTAATTCACTTTCGTTGTGTGTCTTATTTCGTCGAATGTGTCCTTTAGGTGGTGAACACAACTCTCGTATGCAGACGCACACTTCAGTATTTACGTGTCTTATTTCCTTTGTGTAGTTTGTTCAGTCGTGTATTCTTATTTTGACACTAATCCTGCCAAGCGTGTTGGCAGCTTTTCATAACAAGTGGAAATTGATGATTCGTTAACAGCAGTGATGCTGTGCGCTGTGGTACTTGCTATTGGTTCTCATTCCGCCGACTAGAGAGATTACGCATGAAAACAATATATTTTGTGTGGCTAGTATTCAAGAAAAGTACACTTCAAAACTTCTATTAAAAGAAATATTATTTACGTGTATTGTTTTTTGGTTAAAAGGTGGGGCGGTCTGTTTCGAGTTTAATTAAATATTAAAAGGAAACCGCAAGTTCTTTGGTATTCGGCGGTTATAGTCTGCTCGTTTACCTTTGACGTGCAAGGCCTCACTTAAGATGTCTCCATCAGATAAGCTGAATTAATATTGTCACATGCTATTCTACATGATTTGTATCAATTGTTATAATATTTTTCGAGAGACGATGTGAGAACAAAATAAGTCTCTCTTGAAACAACTCGTAATCTCTCAATGAGCCGACACTTCCCGGGCTTTATCAGCCTGCGCTGCAGCCCATCTGCATGGCGGAAGTACCAACGCGGAGCGACCCGCTGAGGCGGCTCTGATCAGCTGATGTAACTGCTCGACACCCAACTCGAAAATTCTTGCGGCCGGCTGCTGGGTACGTCCGCCATGCAGATGGGCTGCATCGCCGACTGATAATGCCGGGGAAGTCAGCTCATTGGGAGATTACGAGTTGTTTCAAGAGAGACTTATTTTGTTCTCATGTTTCTGTTTTCTGTGATTTCTTTGATCAACACCAGACGAATGACGGAGACGAATGCCTCAGACCACGGGCCCTACACTCACAGCCCCAATGAGCATAGATCAATCAATCAATCAAAAGAAGAGCAACGCGGAGTGAGATGATTTGCGGCGATGCTCATCTACTTTAGAATCCTTAAAATAAAGAATAAAAACCTCCAGGACCGACTATAGTAACCGCGCGGCGCGATGAATGGGTATGAGGTGTGCACAACGCACCTATTGAACCCAGAGAGCGCAGCATATTACTTACTGGTGGTTGACCCCTCACGCAAACTTCAACCCTTCAGTCGTCGCCCCATATTTTGAACCATAACGGCGGACTGTGAGTCCGAGTGTAGCCCAAAGTGTGTAATGGCAACTAAATACCTTACTCAAATAAGCCTGAATATAAAGGAGCCTGTTTATTAAATGGTCTGAAGTTTTAAAAATATTTTCATGAAACGTTTATGATAACGTTAATGGAAAACCAATTTTGTAACTTTTATGTATAAAAATATAAATTGAACGTTTGTACACAACATTCGTTAAATATTTAACGTACAAAATTTAACAAATCAAACCAGATGACAAAAAAAAGATGCTCTACACTTGTAAGTTTACACGTTTCATTCACTTGCTTCATAACCGAACTTTGCCTTGTATGTTATGAGCAAATGATATAACGCAATTAGTCCAACCGGACTGAAAGTTTGCAGTCGCTAATAACCCGTTATCACTAAATTGATTAATCTGAAACGAAACAATTGTTCAAAACTTCTGTTTCTAGTAAGGAGCTGAACTTACGCGATTCCTAAAGTGAAATATTTTAAATGAAAAAAAAAAATCCTTCGTGTGAATTAAGAAACCGCTCGCGACTACTGGGCGGTTAAAAGCACGCATTTTAAAAGCATTTTATGGAAATGGGGGAGTTTGAATTCAAGTTTTTAAGAAGAGACTCATCTGTGTTTGCGTATACTGATGTTACAGTAGCTGTCAAGAATTTAAAATTTATTTATTCTCGTTCGACAGGCTTTGTCTTTCGTGGAGGTTAATTATACTACATAGATTTTTTAAGCTCTTTGGGAATGTCCATTCATTTCCAGAGGTTTTTATTACTCGGGACAACTTAAACATTGTGTTAAGGTAAATGACCCGATGTTGAAGACAGTTTCAGTTTTTTTAGGTCAATTAACAGTTATGGGGGATTACGATGGTGTGAAACGGTCTTTGGGATACCTGTCTTTGATACGGGGGTATGCAGTATTTTCGACCTAGACTAAGGATTAAAGAGCATGGGGAAGAGTGAACGATTTCATAAATGCTCCCGGATGGACCACCGACATGTGTGGAAATTTAGTGCGTATGAGGGTAAATGTGTGTAAATTACGGGTGAGAATATGACAAGAGAATGAAAAGATCACGCACGGTCCGTGGCCCGTTTGTTAGGGTAGTACTCGAGTATTCGCCTGTGTTGATGGGAGAAACCACAGAAAACTACCGATCAGAGCAGCTGGCATCCAGAATTCTCCTCTAGACAGCGACTGCATCCGAGCCAGCCATCGAGCTAATGCCGAAACTCCTGCCGCCGTCGATGTCGGAATCCGCCGCCGTATAGGACGTCCCGGACAGAGGCGTTGCAGTGACATTATTAATCGTTTATTTCAAAAACCCGTCAAGCGCCAAAATTTAAAACACGCTTTATTGGTGGATTATTGTACCAAGAGAATGGGCACATCGATTAGTGCATATTTATATGAAAAATATTCATTTATCAACCACTTGAATAAATAAAAATATTTTGAAATCAGACAAATTGGGAGACTTTTTGTCAGTTTTCTCGAAATGAGTAATTTGGCATTTGACGGGTTTCTGAAATAAACGATTCATATTGTTGCCTTCAGCAACCTACGTCCCTAATCAGTATTCGAAACATTTGTTTGACTCATTTTTTAGAATATCCTAGGGTTTTCCACTCAAAATGACTCATCTTGAAAGTATCAGGTTGCGAAGAAGTTACTTCAGTTTCCACTATTGTCAACTCCGAGCCGAATCAATAAGAGTAAACGTCTTCCAAATTATTTCTGCGTTTTTCATTTTCCCACAGCAAAATTATTTATATTTTTTTTCATTTATCACGCTGCTGTGCTGTCCGGACTCCCAAATTTGGCGGCTACTTGAGACAGTTGATTTGGCTTCTCACTCAGTTATGTAACCCGAGGTTCTTTATTAGAGTGACCTGCCTAATTTTGCGAATTTTCTTTCAAGGTTGTTTGCGCAATGACGTACAAAAGTAAACGACTTTGAAATTTGAAAGACTTCCGCGCCCACTTAATCCGGTTTAGCTAGTTTCAATTTAATTCGTCCTTTTCAAGTTAGTGGTTCAAACCTTTCGTGTTATTACATAATATTTCATTGACGTCAAGAAGACGTCCAGGCATAAAGTCCACATTGGAATCCTTTCAATAGCATCCTTCGCATTTTTGTACTGCGATAACTACGTTTTGACTCCCGTTTTCCCGGCCAGGAGCCTGCCCAATAACGATCTCTGTCAATATGGGATTGGATTGGGAAGATTTAATTTGGCCTGAGATTTAGCCAGGATAGTTTTACATGCCACATGCATCCCATTGCACTTTTGACTTCCCACCCTTCCAACTCGTGTTTCGGAAACTTTGTGCAGAATCCCATATCGCTGGAGCCGACTAATTAATGAAGACCAGAAATCTGAATATCATTAAATGGCTATATAAATTTTAATTGAAGAGGTGTATTAATTTGGAGTATAACATCATATCTGTAAGTCTTTAATTTAATTTTTTGACTCTGCCAGTTGTTACAATTAATTTTCTTTAATGTTGTGTAATATATATGCCAAGACTACAAATCACTATGAAAGTATGGGAATCATTTTTGTACTTTAGTTATTTATTATGAACGAAAAAAGAAAGTCTTAAAATGGTTGAACTCTACTTCTTTGGTTCATTGTCTTTAATATAGTTCACCAGAATAATTGTATTCGGGAGAATTGTGTAACATACGGGGCATTTTTAAAAATCTAACCCTGAGTTTCTATTTTCTTCAATGGTTGCTAACCCTAACAATCCGTTGGATAGAGGATGGATTATGCAGCGTGTGTAGGTTCTTCTTGTCCATCCAATTCTCTTCTGAACTTTTACCTGTTTGTATTTTTCGTCTGGTGTAAACCCTCCATAGGGATTGATGATGGAGTCTTAACTTCCTCTACTACTCTACTTTTTCTGGCATTCAATTCCCATTTCCAGGGATATTTCTACTAGTATTGTAACAAGTTTAAAAGAAGAAAACAATAATATATGGGAGCTACAACACGGAAAAAATATAAAAAATGAACAATGGAAGTAAGAATAATGAATACAAAGGAAAGGGATCATAGAAATTATATTCAATGCATAATTACACAAATCCCAAACACACAATACATAATTGTAATCAAAAACTTCTATCAGGAATCGAGAAGTTTCTGCAGATTCAAAATAAGTTAGAAAATAATTGTGAGAATAAAATTATTTCATCTTAGTCCTAATTATCTTCATTCATCTCTATCCCCTTATTCTGTGACTCACCCATTTATTTCATCCAACAACATCATGACTCATCTTTCACTTGGACTTACCTTATTTCATCAGATGTATCATATTCGTTTACGAAGAGAACACAGAATTACCTGTGATCAGCGCTCGCCTTTGCCCAGTGCACCGCCATCCATGCCCGATTGCATCGTGTGGGCACGGTGCTGGCGCCACCTTGCGCTTGTTGTCACCCGGGCCCACGCTCGCGAATTGCACAGTGATTGCAAACCTCCGAAGATGGTCACATGGAAAGATCTGTTTAGTTGGAAAGTACTCAAAGAAACAAGAACATTTTGGGTCTCTGATTAATAAAATGAAGTCGAAAGTTAGAGACCAAAAATAGATGCCTCCAAATAGCGAAAAAAAAAAGAATAAAAACAAACTTTCTGTTTCAAATTCAATGTTTTAGGGGTTTGCATTATGAATATAATGCAAAATTTGATTATTGTATGTCTATCTATGACTTTTCACAGTAACCAACCGGCGAACACACATACTTTCGAGTAGGATTCTTGTCGACTAGTTTATTACAATACACGACCTAATTATTTTCAATGTTCTTAAATTTCTTTAAACATATTTGCATATGGTGTATGCATATTGTAAGTGTACCCGTATACGGTGACTTTCCGCCTTGCCATGACCCCAAAATTAAGTTTTATGGTCCTTTTTTTTCTCAAGTACTAAACTTTAACACACTTTTGTGCTCTAAAAAATTTCTATTTTTTACGTGCTGTTTTATACTGTGCTCAACGTCCTTTTTTAGCGTCTTATTAAATAAGTTCCGAATAAAAAGGGGTCCCAAAAACGTTGAATTCATTTACAGTCATGTGAATACGTTTTCAGACGTAAGATTACGTCTGAACAAATAAATATGTCATTAATTGCAATACTGCTTCATTAAAAATACACATTAGTGTATTATAACTAATGATTTTTTCCAACGGAATATGCTTACGTCTGTTTTACCAGTGTACAATTTTAGAACAGATGTATTTTATTCAAGTTCTTGTGTTTTTAATTTGACAACACAGGTGGAAAATTTAATAGTTGTTTTAAACCATTAAATGCTTTCATATCCTGGAGTAGGGTTTGATATAATAATTATTACTATTATTTGTGTGAACTTTTATTAAATTTGTTTTTATTTTTAAACACATTTGTAGTAATTCTGTAATTGCGCAATTGCTTTTAAATTTAGTTTGCAGGAAAGACCGCTAACAAAGGTCGATACGTCAGAAATCGAAATAAAAAAACATTGTTGACCATACTAATAGTCAGTTTAAAAATAAGGTGAAACAATTACCATTAATAGGATTATTTAATATATAGGAAATTTTCCAAATTTAACAGATATTTTCTTCATGACGTTTCAATCCTCGCTTTGTATTTTCGTCAGGTAATGAAGTAAGTTGTTGAAGAAAGATCTATAAATTATTCAGGCAAGTCAACTCTAATGAAGGATGGAAAAGTCGTGAATAAAGTGAGGTAAATTTAAACGAATTTCAACCAATTATGTTAATTTTTTCTTCCTCGGCCTTCCGCGACCTTCCAAGGCCTTCCGCGACATCACACATACATGAAAGACAAGGGACAGACAACGTTACACATGGGGCGGGACTCGTACCCTCGACCCTTCAGATCGAGGCGCTGAGTTGACACACGCTCTAGCCACCTCGCCCAACCAGGTCGGTAATTACATTAAATAAGTATAACAAACAAAAATCATCACAATTTTAATGAATATACTACCGTCTGTTATCTTGTGAATTTAATTGTAATGTTTTATTATCTTAATAAAAACAAACTCACTGTTTTTATAACAATTTTCTTTGTTTAATTTGTAAGTTCATATTGATTGACATAATGTGCTTGAGCCATAAATCAGGTTTGTTATACCTGCATCAACAGTATCTTGAAATGAAGTTGGGTCTTGATGAATGTTCTGGAGAGAAGCATCCATATATTTTGGTGTACTGGTGTTCGTTATCCATATTGACTCTTGATATGTTGTATGAATCCTTTAGTAACCATGTTGAACGTGCTAGGTCAATGCCCAAAAATCCATTTGAATGGATATGTCAGTTATCTTGTTAATTTAATTGCAATGTTTTTTATGATCTTAATAAAAACAGACTCAGCTTTTTTATAACTTTTTATTTCTTTTTGATTTCTTTATCCATTTTGGCCAAAGTTTCGAGGAGTGGACCCACAGGGCGACGCCACGCCCCCACCGTTCGCGGGTCCCCCTATGTGTCAGCCCACGGGGGGCCGAGGGGGGGGGAGGGGCAGCGCTGGCGCCCTCGTGCGGGGAATCCTGCGCTCTCGTGATGGAGCAGATCCGTCCATCGCTCGCTCATAGCCACGCCCACGCGCACCCACGCACGCACGCGTGTTTCGCCGAGTGCAGAATGTTCTGTGGCGCACCGCAAAGACTTTGGAAGGAGTCTAAAGAGCATGCTTCCTAACAAGCGGATTCAAAAGATATTTCGAGGAGGGGGAAGAGCCGCAAATTTGTTTCGGAGTTCCCATAAATATTTTTGAAATTCATTTTTCTTAATTGTTCGCTTGAAATAAAAAAAATGTACTATTTTGAATGTGAGATCTATTTATGGTAATTATTTTTTATAAATAAGTAAAATGTGTTTTTGGGGGGAGAGGGTGGCATGACAATGTTGGTCCCCTGGATCAGCCATTGGTTCATATCATAATAGCATTGTAATATAATAATGGCTTTTATTGATATGGCCAGGTCTTTTGGCCCGCACTTTCGTATAACCAAACATTTGTTTTTCATATTTCAGCTAACATAAACTCCATGCTAATAACAAGTTGTCAGGAATTTCCCATATTTAAAACAAATGCAAGAAATGAAAGAGCGTGAAATACCATCTTTATCTGCTTGGTAGGAGGGAATTTCGAAAGTGTTTTCCACTCCTTTTGATAATGAAGTAATAAGAGACATTTGACCCTTGTGAATATATTGCTAACTCGTGAAAGCTAAATTTTATAGGAGGGCAACATATCGTGCCATCTGTAAATATTTGCACTAATTAATAATCTTATAGCATGCGTAAACAGACAACTCAGTTATTGATGTTTAACAATTATCTCATATCTAGTTACAGTGTGAATAACGAGACATGGGGTCTCATGTTTTAAGTTTTACATCTTTACGAACTTTACATCAGATAATAAATAAACATTATTCAGCAACTGCTAGGACTTTAACTTACTTGATTGTAAACAAATGTAGTAAATGATTAGGAGAATCCAATAGCATTCTTCTCACTTTTCAGGAAAAACTTGACTCGTGAGCTAATTCTCAGGGGGTAAAGATTTGACTTGGAATAGAGGAGAGCAAGAGAGAGAACGAGTAAATGAGATAGAAGGATGGGGAGAGCGAGATGGAGGGAGAGTACGTATTTTCTTTTATTTCTAATTTTGGCGGGAAACATGCTTTAACGCTATAACATTCGAACATGCTTTAGATTACTTGTTAGTAACGGTATTATTCATTTGTTATTGAGTTGAGATCAAAAGAGCGATTTCAATATTTTCTGTTGATCGTTGCCTTTTTATAAAGGGGAATATTAATTCATAAAATCTTGAAATGCAAAAGAAATTTTAAACATGGCCATTATAGAAATTACAATTTGGAAAGTGAACCATTACCAAAATTATTTCTTGGCTTTTTGTTCTTGGATGAGTTGACATAAAATTATTGACACCATTTTTAATCTTGAATGCTTTCCTGAGGAATCAAAATGATGTGAGATCTTTAATGAAAAAAGTCGTCGTAAAAAGTAATTATATTCATCCCAATGAAAACATCGTGATAAAATATACAAATTGTGCCAAACATGAGTATTGTTATTCGGTGGAGATCTTGGTGACTAATGTTTACATTCAGCTGTTCTCGCAAATCAATAACTAGCCGTTTAAACCACGCCAACATTTCGCTTAAACTGCCGTTTACCAGCCGATACGCCCTGCAGCCCCGGGGCTAAGCAAGCGTTGAGCAAGCTGCCTGCAAGGTCGCCGCGTGCGTATTTTGCGAGGAGGAAGCGGGCCCATTTGGAAAGCCATGCAGACTGCAGCTTCCGGTGGCTAAGGGAGTCTCCGCGCCGGCAGGAGGAAAAGGACGCGGCGGAAAAAACAGCTCCGAGGCTGACGGCGCCTGGCGGCACGCGGTGCGTGCGTGCCCGCGCGGCGGGCGGGGAATTGCGCGTTTGCAGATAAGACCGACTCCCCGCGAAGGACGCGTGCCGCAACGCCGGTGTTGCGATTTCCCGGGATCATCGGCTGTCAGTGGCGTAGCGTGGTCTGTCCCTGCGAGCGAACACAAGTTTGTTTTGCGTTTCAGTACATCATTAAGTCGATGCATCGTTGTAATTGCACTTTTAAGAACTTTTGGAGGATAGTGACTCAGTTGCCCGAATTAAGAATGTGTCGAAATTTCGAACTTTATAATATATTGTTTTTAAAGTGAAAATGGCTTGATATGGGAACTTCGAATGTTTCTGACAATCCATGCTATCCTAAAAAATGTAATATAAGGTCTCATTTTATATGTATATGACGGGATCATCGGGTATATGTATGGCCACCCGTCGTCTTTCCTTGTAGAGTGTAAGAAAAAAATAAGTTTGTGTACAGTTTCGGAACCCGATAGCGAGAAATGCCATTAAATCAACTTCTAATTACATTTTAGGCTCATTTGGAGGAAGATAGAGACATTTATCCAATTGCATTAAATAAGAATGTACTAATTGGAGCCATGCCATTATTGCGCACTTTTTAAATCATTTTTTAAAGAGAAAATAGCGAAATAGGGATATAGGGTATATATCTTTGAGGGTTTCTGCCACCACTTTCTAAGGAGTAAGGTTCGCTGCGAAATTATAATAGAACTTCAAAAATATTTCAAATTGTACGAGTACGATGCTAGTACTACATGAGGCACAACTCACACGAAAGCCTGTTCTTAAACGTCCAAGGTGCATCGTTCCCGAGTTATGCGCGATGGCAGCGTGTGTTGCAGCGTGAAGTATCTTGCCACCATTTGCTTGTGCGGCTGCTTTTATCTCTGTATTACACTCAACTAACTTTTATTTGTTTTCTTCTTAAGTCCGTTAGTGGGCAGTAACTCACTTACGGAGTTTTGTATCCATAATTTCAAGTACAAATGATTCAAAAACATCATTTGTCATCACCGTATTATATAAAGGGGATAGTGTATATCAATTTTGAATGGTTCCTCAACACATCTTTAACAGCAACCGTACAATCCTAAATTGCAAATATTAATAGTCTAGAAATCTAAAAATCCCAAGGACCATTTATTTCTTAATTATTACATAAGCCTTTTTTCGTACAGCTCCTTTCATTTGAATATTTTTACACCTCCTAACGAGTACACCGCGAACATATGCTAGACACTAATACAATTGCAGGCTTCTCGAATAGAATCTGTGAGTGAGAACCTTCGTCATACAACCTCAAAAGACGGCACATATCCATTCCTAAAGTAGAATTCTCTCCCTCTCTTTTGCAACGAGGCGTTGAGTCCTTACGCACCGTAACTAATTTGGCTGTCAAAGCAGACTAGAATATTTCTAATACAAAATAAACTTTTGCGTGGGTTAATGTGGCTAGGGCGAGGAGTCTTTTAGTATCCTATCTATATTTCTAATGCTGGACCCTTATTCACCTCAGACGACCCCTCCATTGCATCGAGGCCACGGGAAATGGATCGTATGGCGTGACGAGGGAAATACCCGGAAGGGTGAAACTCTGTCGTCCGAAGACGAAATCATGGCAGACCCAATCATCGCGCATTTTTACATTAATATTAGGCCCTGTCTCGTAACGTACACTGGACATGTGCATAAAGCTTGTGCACCCCTCTTAAATATTTCAACTCGGTATACATTTTAATTCAATTCGTTAGGTGGAAGAGCAGGTTCAATGGTCTGAGCTTTACTCCTAATAAAGACATTTAATTTTGTATTAAAGCGGAATATCGCAACTTCAATTTACTCGAAAACCTGAAAGCAAGCTACACACATTCATCCACCATCCACCAGCCCTTAAGCACCCTTAGATTCTCGCTGGCATAAGCTCTAAATGCTCTTAGAACTGACCAGGATTATTTTCCCATTTTCTGATTACCTTTTTTTCTAGTAGACCCGTCAGTTCCTTAAAAATTTTACTAATTTTCCTCTAAAGTAGCTCTACAGTCTGTTAAGATATTTTAAGAAAGAAATTCGTCTCGATGTTGACGAGCGTAGTTGCCCGTTTTCATTCGTCTCTCCTCGAATCAGTTACATAGCAATTTAAGAGGATGTGAATCCAGTCTCCTTCATCGCCCCAAACCACGCAAATTCCATTGTTATTTGAATGTTTAATCCTCGTTTCACACATTCCTGCAACCTACACTACGTCTGCTTCTCTCTTTCTCTCTCTCTCACTCTCACTCTCTCTCACTCTCTCACTCTCTCACTCACTCACTCACTCACTCACTCACTCACTCACTCACTCACTCACTCACTCACTTACTCACTCACTTACTCACTCACTCCATAGTAGTGGGCGTGAAGTTTGCACTAAATGAACATTTTGAACTTCGTCCCTTGAAGTATCCTCCAGTTGGCATTATGGCAGAGGGTGTCTGGCGTCTAGCGAGTTACGAGTCCTGAGAATTCCCACGGGAGTCGTTCGACGAACCCTTTGCAGACTTTTTATGTTGAGGGTCATTGTCCGAGGCAAGTCCGGCCATTGGACGTTGACAGACGAAACCGATACACGACTTTTAATGAGATGTCCGCTAAAAGAAAACAAACAAACTATTCCTACGACGCTTACTCACGTGACCCTCATACACACAATTTTATTGTACTGGAAAACATCATCATGGAAATACATCTTTTCACCTTGCAATGTTAAATGTTCTGTGCTAAGTAATATTTCAGCCATCAATCCTATCAAATAATTGGATTAGCCATCTCGACGGAAATATTTTCACGGGGACCAATCTTCTGTAGTTTATGACGTATATTCCTTTGCGTGAATACTGCATATTCCTTTTGTGAAATACGACCAAAAAGTTTAAGAATTTCGAATGCGTCAACTGCAGAGACGAATTTGTTTATAGTTTTATCGTAAGAATTATGTTAAAGCGAAGATATGTTTAGAAAAATATTTATTTTACAGTTTTTTAGTAAAAATGCATTAAGATAATTCACAATACAGCCGTAATATAGAGATGAACAGTAAGTCTTTGGCCGTAATTGCCCCACGCTGCTGTTAAAACGATTTTCCTGCAAAATGACTACTTTTGAGATGTGTTACTTTTCTTGCGCACCAACGTTTTATAGTATATCCATTATAAACACATTTTGACCATTTTTATAAAGTAATATATGACTTTATTTAAGCTGGAAAATTATTTGAGTGTGATAATCTTATATTTGTTTATTGCCTTTAAGACACATACTTTTCCCGAATGATACACTTGCAAAGCCGAGTGAACACACATTCGTTCTTTATGTGGATAAATGAGAAATCGATTTTTCTTTCGCAATGAAATTAATTAAAAGGTTTTTTCTTCTTTTGACTCGTCACCATTAGCTTGAATGTTCCTACCCCTACCAACCAGTAGGGCTACAACAAGCTATCCATATTAGCAAATGTCTGATTTATGCACGAAAAATAGAACAGCGTTGACCTCCCGGTCACATAATCAATTCAACCTGTCAGTGAGAGTTCCGGGGGAGTATGTAGCGACAATATCTGAACTACGTTATTATAAAGGTGACGTTATAAACGCATGAAATTGCCTTCGACCCTTGAAAGTCAGCCACAACACGATGTGATAAGACGTGAATGATATAGGTTCTTTTGAGTGATTGATTAGTGATTCTGGTATGTCAACAGCTAAGGTCATTCATCCCGTAAGTGTAGTACATGTTTGTTCCTCGTGAGGTGGATGTTATCTTACCTCGCTGACTTATGTCGGCTGGCAGAGATATTCCTCAACCAGGTATCTCCCATCAGCGGGGTATAACTCCGGCCGGGACAAACTCGAAGCTCCCAACAAATGTGATAGTGTACTGCATGTGAATGTGTGTAAGTAAGGGTTGAGGAGAGATCAAGGAAGAAGAGGGAAAGATTGCGTGCGATCCGTGGCCCGTTAAGGTACAGCTAAGGTATTCGCCTGGTGTTGATCGAAGAAATCACAGAAAATATTGATCAGAGGAACCAGCCGTTATAATTCTGCTCCAGACAGCAACTGACCATGACCTAGCTGTCTAGCTAGAGTCGAAAATCCTGCCACTGTTGGGACTCGAGTCCTAGAGCTTTCCGGGGGCATTGCAGTGACAGCAGTTGATTCCCTGAGCCACTTTTGCCAGTTTGTTCTTTTGAAATCAAAATCACATTTCCACTAAAGAAAAATTTTAGTTTGTTGACAAAGCTTTCGATACACAGTACACCAACCGTCCGATCGCACCGAAGGGTAAGGCTTCCTCGTTCCAAAGCGATGACCCTCGGGAGACGTCGAAAATGATGCGCCTATTATTCTACAAATCTCATGGTACTCGAATTTGGGATCTCACAACAGTAGAAAAGATTTTTTTAACACGCGGTGCCCGAAATGTGGGTTCTCGTGCTTGTTTTCCGTGTCAGAAGCAGGTACTTTTTTAACAGTGTGCGAAACATTGCGAAGCGTATGCGAAACGTCTGTCTGAAACAATTGTCTATCGTCTTGAGGTCTTCATTATTTATAAGCAATAATGTTACGACACTGACTGGTCGCCATTTACCTTTGTACAAGAAAGGTATGTCTGGCTATTTGATATTTAATTTATATCCCTTTACTTGACGCATTGTTTTACTTGACGTTTTGTTTACGACGTGTAAAAAACACGAGTGCGAGGTGATCCCTGCATTCATCTCTTTGTCGACCTCGCTTTGTCGAACTCGACTCGTATGTGAATCACCTGTTTGGCGCCCTTGTTACGTAAACTACTATTAGCGTTCTGACTGTAAACCTTACGCACTAAAGCAAAATAAAATCGTTATGTGCGAAATGAAGTGGTGTCGGATCATCACAGAATATCTTATTACATGTACCCAAGGTTTGATTCACATATCTCTTTATGATACTCCTTTCACTAGCTCCATAGTGGATAAATGTCCAGAATTTATCGCTGTTTGTCAGTCGTCAGTCACGTGACACGTCAGCCACATAACTCAAGCCTAACGCATAAAATCAAGTCGTTACAACGTGCCAAATGTCCCAACTGTGTCATAATTCCGACTTTATTTTCAAGTACTTCACACTTGAAGTGTTTTACCTTATTCACACCTTGCACTTGATTCATACAGTTGTTTATGTGCACATTCTCTTCCATCGTCCGGTATAATTTCGAAAGACTCTGCTTCCCAATAACCAGCAATAACCAGGCTGGATGCGCCCTGCTGTCGTAGGCGTTTCCTGCGGCGCATGTCGCTGCGCTCGTTTGAACTCCCGCTCTCTTCCCCCTCCACTCGCGCCCGTCGATCAACGCCCCAGCGCCAGTGGGCCCGTTCGCCCTGAAGGGCGGCTGGCGCGGTCCCCCAATCCTTCAAGTCGCACACGCAGCGGCGCTTGCAGATAACCCGGGGGCTGGGGCAGTTGATCCACGGGGGCCCCTGATTTCGTCCTCACCCAATTTACTATCAGAATTCATTTCTCCATGCATCAGAATTAACTTACAGCCTTAAATTTGGAACAGATAAATATATTTTTCATCTCCTTTGAAAGAAGTAAAATTCGTGGCCCCAATTTAGTCGGCGTCTGCGTAACATGCCCTTTGTACCCCCTTCCTTCTGGACGCACTTGTGTACACGCGAAGGTGTTTTAATGTTTTAAATATTTATTGTGTGCATGAACTAACGTGAAACTTAATTTGAAAGAAAGGGATTGTGGGAAAGATCTTGCAAAAGTTAAACATATATTTAATTTTATGATTTTAAAACTTGCAATGATCGTTCCTTTTTCAGTCATTCGGCCAACCCATTAGGAAGATGAACCTTTCTTTTCTGCTGTTGGTTGGTAGTATTTGGTCAGAATCATAACATTTATAATACAAACGTTATGATTCGAACTTAAGTATATATGCAGTATCCACCATTATAGCATTTATAGTACAAATGCTATGATTCTAACCTAAAAACTATCCACCAGCGTATATTATACATCTATTATATCCCACATTTACATGATATCATACAGCATTAACGAGCCTTCGCCCGTTTGCCTTTGGATGCGGTTTATCGTTGTGCAGAGTGTTCGCGTAAGGGAGAAATTAGTCACTGCGCAGAGGAGCCTAGTCAAGTGCACCGAATCATCCCCGTGATGCGTCAGCCCACCGCAGGGCGCCCGGCGCTGACGCAGGGGCCACTACAGGCATTTGCAGGCGCTTCGCCCATTCGCTCCACATCCAATCTCTGTCACCTTCACACTTACGGAAATAAATTTCTCAGCAGGATACCCAAACCGACCTGGTTTGTACGCAATCCCTCTTGAGAGACGTCGACCGGGACAGATGGCTCAGGGCATCAACTGAAGTCTCTATAGTGCCTCTGATCGGGAGGTCCTAGGCTTCGAGTCCTGACGAAGGCAGGGTATCCGACAGTGGCTACACAGCTAGGTCGAATTCAGCCGCTGTCTGAAGTAGATTTCTAGCGGCCGGCTACTCTGAGGGGTAGATTATAATTATTTAATTATGATTGTATTAATTAATTATAATTATATTATTATTTGCAATTATAATTTTTAAATTGCAATAAGACCAGTTCATGTAACCCACAAGGCCATTGGGTGTTGGGAACTTTGGAACGGGAGTTTAAAATTATCAGCTTCTTCGATTCATTGGTAAGTCCAATGTCAGATACTGAAAGAACATATTTAAACAAAGTTGCGCATGTATGAAAGAGATTTTCAAATCATGGAACTATTTATAAAACAGTTTACAGCGTCGGCGACGCCACATTTTGCTAGTAAGTGTTTATTTTAAGTGTTTATTTTACTGTCCCGGAAACACGTGCTCAATGGTACACAACGTGGCAACGTCTCTCCCCTCCACTCATAAGTGTCAATCACATTCTTCATTTAATTGGACTCTGTAGGTCGGCTTGCGGGATATTTCCCTCTCCAGGTACGTCACTAGACCCTCCTCCACCGCACATGGGACAAACTCTAAGTTTCCGACATATGTGATAGTGAAATGCATGTAAGTGCAGGTGAAGATGAGGAACAATAGGTAATGCACGGTCCGTGGCCCGTGTACTGTTCCGACATTTGCCTGGTATTGATCGGAGAAACCACGAAAATTATCAATGAGAGCAGTTGACCGCTAGAATTCTCCCCTAGAAATTTGTAGATAGCACCTGAAAATTCATCTCGAGTGACGAGTTGTCACGGTATACATGTAACCTGTGCGACGTGGGGTGACTGATTATGGGCAAATGATTATTTCGTGATTCCGAGCTCGGCAACTACTATGGCCATTAACCCCCATTAGTGTAATTTGTATCACGGGAAAGGGCGGTGTTGCCTTCCCGCTGGATGGTGAGATCTGGCACCAACATACCTGTTGATTGCGGGGTTCCCCGCAACCTGGTATCTCCCAAGCCCTAGAAGCTCGAAGCTCCCGTCTGGTCCTCAGACATGCGAATGTAAGTGTGTAGGTAAGGGGCGAGGACACGCCAACCGAGAACGAAAGTCCGCCCGCGATCCAGGAGCCGCATCTCAGGGTGCTGCTCGGCATTTGCGTATCGAAGAAGCCGCGGAGCTTCCTCAACCAGAGCAGCCCGGCCCTCCAGCGGCTGGCGAACCGTGCGGCGTGGGTGCACATTTTACCTGCGCGTCAAGTGGCCCGTGACGTGGCGTATGTAAGGGGGGTCTCGTTGGTCGTATTGCACCTTGACTCACCGCGTCGCGCCGCCAGCCAGCCAGGCAAGCGGCGTCGCGGAGCGGCGTCCGCCCGCAGGTTATCGGCCTCCGCGGCCTGCGTCACTCCAGGGAAGGTCATGCGTCTGCAAACCTGCGGGATTGGGCCGCGACGCCCGCCCGCGCTGCGCTCCTGGGTTTTTCCATTCTTTTGCTCGATTATCAGCGCGTTTCGGCAGAGTTATTAGCCAGTTTTTGCCCAGCGTTTGGCGCTTTCGAGCCTCAACTCCAACTCGATGGTAGCGGAGCCCGCTGTTCTATGGGAATGGTATTTTTTGTACTGCGTGAAGCACCTTAGCGTGTGCCGTTTTTGAATCTCTGCTTTTGCCCCAACTCGAGGGCGTTCGCAAAATGATGGCGCAACTCGCTAATCAACCGGATTTAGCGGGCGACATTATTATATCACATGCTAATTGATCATTGGTCATGCTATTTGGAATTTGTTTCCAATAGTAGCGGCAATTTGTGTGCAGCGAATTCTAAATTTGCAACATCATGTTGATTGCATTAATCTGTATATGTATGTGGCATTATCTGTATACGTCTATTAGTTATACTTATTTAAAATCATAACTATACATATTAATATAATTATTTAAACATATCTGTGGGTGATGACTAGCTGCTGTTGAACAAATGTGAAACTAGATTATGTAGCATTAAGGGAGTTTAACGTACAGTCGTTCGCGACAGGTTGAAGCTTCGATTTCGACCCGAGAGGACATGGGAGACAAGGGTCAACCAACCATGCCCAAGGCGTGACTCGATCCGCGACCCTTCGGGCCGAACTACTCAGTCGATTCACGATCTTGGCCACCTCGGCCCTACAGGTCGGCTTCAATCTGTTTCATTTTGTTAATTTAAGGTGTTTTCTAAAGATCTCTAAATGTTGACAATGGTTCTTTGAAATTTAAAATGGAACCCTTCAACTATATTCTGAATTGTATTTGCACCTTGTAATAGATATCATTATGGAGAAGACAATACATTACGAACACAACTAGACATTTCGTTTTTTGTGTATGTTTCGTATTGGGCATTTTGCCTTGTTGTGTTTTTCTTTATTCAGTGGGCTCCATAGTAGAAACATTTTTGCCATGGGCATTCTCATTATTGAATATTATCCCGTGAACCTACTGGCGTGGAAGCTTGTGCTCTTGTTCTCCTCCCACTGTTCTGTCTCTGGCACTTTTGTTCCCTCGTTGCGACTTTCTCGCGTGATGCCCGCACTTCTTGCCTGTGGTATTTTCGCCATCTTCGCCAGTCCGGTATCGCCGCTTGCGTCATTAAGCTGGCTGGGTTACATCCTTTTCTGTAGTATGATGAGAGACAGATGGAGGTTACGGTTGGATTCGTCTATTTCGCTTTGTGGAGAAGTACAATTCTAGTATAACGCATGAGAGAGGAAAGACAGAGTGAGAGCGAGGGAGAGAGTGAGCGAGCGAGCGAGCGAACGAACGAGCGGCGAGAGAGAGAGAGAGAGAGAGAGAGAGAGAGAGAGAGAGAGAGAGAGAGAGAGAGAGAGAGGAGGGAGGGGGAGAGACTGTTTAGTCGCAGAGAACATATGCCCCTAATATGCTACTAAAGTTTGCCCTTGAACGAAGTAACGTAATACTAACAGTTATGGGATGTGGGTACCCGCGCAAATTATTGTTCACTTACTTTTTTATTCGCCCTTTGTATTTTTCTTGCAAAGTATATCATGCTAAAATAAATGTTCAATTATAAATTTTCAACTGAAGGGTTGAAAAGTATAAGGGTACTGTCATTTTGGTGATACTGAAAAAAACATGTTTTCCTGTAGTATTTGTGCGTAGAATATGAATCGCCATTTTGTTTTGTTATCACTAATAATGTGAAGTCTGATAATGACATCTGGAATAGGCAATCTGGAATTCGAGTCAATAGTATATTTGAAAGGTAGTATTAGCTGCTATGGCCAATACAAGAGGGGATTATTTCAAGTTTTGATTTAATAAACATCAGTCTGAAAAAATCTTATTATTAGTGTGTATTTCTGATTCTTTTACTAATCGTAATCCTTCCAAATTTACACATGGTCTGTAAGAAGAAGGTTTCAATAAGATTTGAAATGTTTATTGTTGTACTTAAATGGATATTTTGCTTAAGAACATATTAGACTTAAATGCATAATTCACATTTTTAAAGAATTCAATGAGATACAGTATTTATAAACTTTGCTTTCATTGAACTGTACAACGGCACACCCAGTTAATGTCTTTCAGAGATAAGATATTTCAAAGTTTCAGCCCTTCAAATAGTTTTGTCGCCCTTAATGCACACTTAATGTACGTGATAACTTTGCCTGAAACATATCCATATACGAGTACATTATTATTAAAATATACCCACACACGCTTTTTGTCTAGCACGATTTTTATGGGAATATGTAAAAAACTGTAAATGAAGACTTTGTGAAGGCATGAGAGAAAATAGTTCATTTTTTAGAATCATTTAAGATAATATATTTTTTCCCCTCAGGGGTCACATTGAACAGTTCTATACTTGTTATGTTCACGAAAATACACCAACAAGTAAATCAAGCCCAATTCAAAATCATATCAATACAGTGCTTACAACCGTGTATACCAGTAAGTTGTCCAACAAATCAAGCCCAGTGGTACCGGCCTGGAGATTTGCCAGCGCGATCCAAAGTAATCAATTAGAAACAACAATATAACGAGGCATGGTCAGCTGAGGTACAGCCACAATACGAAATCCTTACATCACGGACTCTATCTCAATAGCGTACTACTGCCCCATCGCCTTTCACCCCTCGTAGACGCTAGGCGACGTCAGCACCAGAGACTCGCTCCTGCCTCTGGTTGCGGTGGCTGCTTTTGCCGCCACTGAAGCCTACGCCGCCCTGCTGCCAGAGCGTCCAATTTGAATCACTACATATAACCATAACAAAATCCCTCGCGCCGCCTGGCATTACATCCATCCGTAACTAGGGTCTTGGCAAGAGGCGTCCCCACTCCTTCGCCATTTAACCCCTCTCTCTTGTCACCAGCCCGGGACGCCACCTAGCGCGGTCTGCGAGGCAACCGCAGCCCTCTTCAGCTCGTTCCGCAGTATATCGCCTAGACGCTGCTTTGATCCGTGGATCCTTAGCGGAATGCTGGTTAATGATGGGATAGACTGGTAGAATTATTAAACATAATCCTTTTCACGTGATTTACCAATGTTTAAGTGTTTAATGGTACCAATGTTTAATCAATCCCTACTTATTTTTGTAGTGACACACTACTGACTCATTGTTTCTGTATCATACCTATTGAAGACGTTCTTTCGGTGTAAAACACGTTTTTGTAAACAAGTTGGTTTTTGCCCCTCTTGTAGTCTTCCTAAGTATTTTATGAGTTACTTCAAAACCTACAGATACTATTTAAAGTACAAATAAATATAACATTTATTTTAATGTTTTTTAAATTTGTATTTTATTTGACATTAAAACGTACTTAATTTTTTAGTGTGCCCCCAGAATAACTGATTCTGGATACTTTTGTACTCGCGATATAAATGGTGATAATATTCATCACTTCGAATATTCGAAACTGAAAACATCTAATGAACAAAATTTTTTGCTGTAAAACCTCACCATTTCACACAAACATATGCCATGTTGAGATTATGATGACAGGATACTTTCATCGCATTGTACCTTTTACTAGTAGAAGTGAAACATATAGGTGTTGTGGTGCGATATCGTTGGCATTTTTCATGAAATAATTATAAACGTTGTCATTGCCAACAATATTATTTATTATAAGAGCAGCTTTCGATGGCTTAGCCATCATCATCAGTTGTCTGGTACAAGAAGAAAAAACAAAACATTAAAACGTGAATATTCCTTTAATTTTACAACAAAATTGCAATAAAGGTTACAAATAATTGTCAATTTTTTTTGGAAAATGTATTTAACATTCTAGAAACTGGAAGAAAGAAAAAAGTGGGGGGTAAGTCATTAATACTAAAGGAAAGTGAATGAAATAGAATTAGGACACATAATTTTTTTTAAAATAAACAGAAAACAGAAATGTAAGTTGAGCCATTCCTTACCCCCTTGGCTCGCCCGACCCCTTAATTTTACCATTAAAGGAAGATATTTCTTCAATTACATATCAACTTTTCGATAAAACCATTTAGAATTATAATACAAAGGAAAGCCCTTACGGACACGTTGCAAGTCCGTGAATTTCCTATTCTTAACAGTGCGTAAAGCACTAAGTGATGTGTGAAGTTATCAGTGTTACTTTGCGAATTTGTGCGCCAAAGAGAGAGTTCACAACCGATTCAATTTCGATATTACGAAATTTCGATTTTACGAAAGTACTTTCTCGTCTTAGCGCAAGATACTTTCCTAATTGCTGACCCTCCCAGTAACAATTATTTGCTATTATCAAATCTACATTCTGCTTTCCACGTGTACTTAACATACGAGTTTGTAACACATGGTCGTGAGTTTCTGTAATCTTTCTAACGAATATAAATTTTGTTCGTGATTGTTAATTTTTTTACGGCAATCATGCAGCATCACCACTTTCAATTACGTTTTTTGTTTACTATCATCAGAACTTTTAATCTTTTCAGAAGAATGATCCTGTTCTTGTCTTGAATGAAGAATCTGTTGTATTTGTCTGTCCCACGTCGCTTACAAGTTATAATTATGTGAGTGTGACGTGCCACCCAGCCACCACATGAGCTAATCTAGAACTAATAAAACCGGGAGCGTGGCTCAGTGTTTTAACTGATGTCCCTGCAGTGATCACACTGACCCAGAGGTCACTGGCCTAGAGGTCCTAGGTTCGAGTCCCAACAATGGCAAGATTTTCGACACTAGCTTGTCAGCTAGGAAGAATTCAGTCGCGTCTGGTGGAGAATTCAAGAGACCGGCTGCTGTGATCGGAAGTTTCCCGTAGTTTCTCCGATTAATACCTGGCGACTGCCGAAGCAGTACACTAACAAACGGGACACAGACCGCGCGCGATCTTTCCTTCCTCTTCCTTGTCCAATCCACACCTCTTCCACACACACACACACACACCTTACATGCGCTACTCTCCCACACATGCCAGGAGATGGTGGGGAACTTAAAACTTCTTCCGGCTGGAGGGAGTCCCGTCGGTGGGAGATACCTGCTTGGGGAAACCCCGTTAGCCGACTGTAGGTCAGCGCCGGATCTCGCCATCACCGCCACCTCCCGAGAAAGAAACACGCACTGCACTAACGAGACTTATAACCTCAGTAGTTGGCGCACCCGGAATCACTAACCACAAACCAACCAACCCAGAACAAGTGTGGTTTTAATGGCTTATATAATAAGTTTTTTTACAAGTGTGGTTATAATGGCGTCATATTAGTGAAAAGAATAAAAGGCTCTTCCTTCAGTATATAAACATTTAAGAATTAGAATGCTTAGAAAATATTAGAAAAGAGAAAAGAAAGATAGATAGCATATTTTGCAGACTCGCGTCAGTCTGCAAGACCCAAAAAATATAATTTTTATATGCAAATTACCACAGTGTGACAACTGTAAGCGACACGAGTCTCGTCTCTCTTGCCTCTCGCCTGCTCTGAAGCTTTCCCTTTGGCTGTCGTTGAATAGCTCGTTACCGCGATTAGGTCTCGCTGCGAGTTCTCCGAAAACTATTCTGGTTGCGGTTTTGCTCCCTCTGCCTGTGAAGCAACGCTGTGGAAATACCAGTACATGCGAACGTGCAGTAACTGAAGAAATGCTTCTCAGCTGATAATCGAAGTCCAAACGTCTCTCGATGTTTTCTGAAATATCCTGTTTTTTTTGCGATGAGACCTTTAGGTTTTCACAACAGACTCAACAAGACGGATAGAAACTTCCTGTTGTTATACGTAGAATCGTATTTATGTTGAAAATGTATGTATGTTCTCACCGCAGGAAAAAATATTTCTCCTTCTTCCGTATGCTACACAGAATATATTTTATACATTTTACATCCATAAAAAGTGTTAATATGTGTGACAATGTTTGACCAATTCACCTCCACACCCCAACTCCTTGGTTGAATATTCATGGTGCTAACAAACAATTTATTATGAATTCTCTTATTTGGTAGAAGTAAGAATTTTAAGATTTCAATAATTTGCAAGAACCTTGCTCCATTATTTCTCAATAATGAATCATAATTTTACTACGCGAGGTGGTTATTTATGTACCAGATGCACGATGTCTACGATACGTGTCTACACGTTACTGGACAGTGTGAGCGTTTATAGAATATAGACCTCACTAAGGACCAGGAAAACTGCTGAGGATGAAACGGAATGGATAATGCATGCGAAAATGATTATGAAACAAAAAACTGTGGACTATGATGGTAAACAATTGTATATAAGGAATAGATAAATAGAAACAGGGGGAAATTAACGTTTTTCAGCGAAAACGCACGTTCTACAGTGAATATTTTTTTAAAGTTACCCAACAACTGATATTACAATGCTATCACGATGGGCTATTTATACGAAGCCTTGCGTTTTCTCCTTAGAGAGTTAAAGAATTTGAAAAATCAAAACACCTCACGTGCTAACCGGTGAAAAAACGGCCTCTGGATCACCAGGGCGTTTTCGGCAAAATTAAATAATCGATAGAGTTTAAATGTGATATGCCGAGTTCCAGTCGTTTTGTTAGATTGACGCAAATACAGAAATAAAAGCCCGTGGTATTTAGTGGACGACTCGAACGATTAAGAGTTCTCTGATGGAGTAGAGCAACCTCAATAGCCGCTGCCATTTAATATTCTCACACTCAGGCAGCGTACAGGAGTTGAAGACAAATTGTAACAATTGAAGACATTGTGGAGATCTAAGCGTGTTGGCGCTCAGCGCAATATTGCATTTGAGCAGTTTGGTGGTACCAAACACTAAAAATCGCACAGTTTGAATTCTCCTGATTTAAAATGGCGGAATCGGCGGTGAAAAGGAATGCGCTGTTTTCTGCATCTAGGAGCTCTGCCTAAGATTAGACACAATGGAGACAGAAAGTAGTGCAATGTCAATGGTCGACACCGTATAATATTCTCTCACCAGGCAGCACTGGGAGTTGATGATAAATGACAACAATTGGGTGTATTACACAGATTTACGATTATATCAACGCCAGAACGACGGGAGCAGTCATTTTGGCAATTTTGAAGCTTTGGTTTTCTTTTGTGCCTATATTTGATTGATTAATTTTTATATATTGTAACTTAATATTTGTGCATGTTCTATAAAATACCGAAATATAATTCTTTTGTCGTCTTAGTTTTCGAGATAATAGCTTATTCTTTCTAGTTTGCCTTCAATGCCGCGTTGCAGTCATAATGACTGCTCGTTTTAAATCTGATTGGAACGGTTACAAATGGCAGAAGCTCTCACTGTAATATTTTCATACAGACGCTGACACTCCATGTATTTTATGATATCATCGATTTAACTAGAATCAATTTGTGGATTTCGTGAGAAAAGGTCTTGGGAAACAACCCGTCCGGGCGTTGGAATTCACTGAACCTGGCTGAAGACTTGAGACATTTTGAGAGGGCGTCACTTGTTGCAGAGTATTTCAGAACAAATGAACGTTCAAGCGACGAATGAGCGCTGGCAGTATCAGATAGGATATTGTGAAAACAATGAGTCCAATGAGACTTGATTTGGGTGCGGAAAAATAGTTGGCAGTAGGCAAATGTGGCGACATGAAAAAAGTTTGACTTGTAAGGCAAAATAATGAGATATATATTTTATTTTCGTAAAAATGTTTTTCATTACCCTAATTATAACATATAATTATAATATAAAATGTATTATATGACTTGAATTATAACAAAGGTTCCTCTAAATAAAACAATTAAAAAGAATGATTTTAAGTAGTCATTTTTACTGCTCGCCCTAGTTGAAGGTAGAATTACATTGCCGTATTTCTAGTGTTAATATTAGTTTTGGGTGCAGTGGTGGTTCCCATCATACTACGTAGTTTGAGCTGCTCTGAAACCTGGATATAAAGTGGCGAAGTCGGTGACGCTAAGTAACTCCAGAAACAATTTTCCTAAAACATCTCTGCGAAGGAAACGGAACCTTCAACTGCGAAGCAAACCTGCTTTGTAAAAATGCCCCCCCCCCCTGACACACTCACACACACACACACATTATCTTTCTGATTTGTGAAAAAATAATCGTGTCGTTGAAAATTAAGTGTACTCAAATTCTTCAATGAGATTTTTAGATTTGTCACGAGAGTAATCTATAGGTTCTGCCGAGTTTGAAGAAACTTTCTTATTAGAATATTGACAATAATTAGCAACAAAATTATATCATGGACAGTTAGCAAAAACAGTATTTTCTTTGTTGAAGAATGTCATGCGAATTCCCAACACAAACTTCCTAATGTGAAGAACAATTTAGGAAAAACAAGATGGTTTACGCTCAATTATACTCGTAATAATGTGACCAGATACATCCTATTGTACATTAAATAATATAAATCTTTAAGTTTTTAAGTTCATTGTACTTCAACTATAGGTAAATAAATATTATATTTTGAACAGTTTATTTGTAACAATTTTTTTTAAAAAGGTCGCTTCCTATTTCCCTCCCAGAATTCCCTCCGTAAGGGAAATGTAGCGTCATTCAATTGTTTTCACATTTCCCTCACAACCACGGTCCTCATCCCGCGAGATCCATGCTTCGTATCGAAGGGGAACACAACACACGTATTAGTAAAAAATAAAAGAATTAAGAAAAGCGGTCGTGGATGCTGAGAGCGCTGCACTGCATCGCCGCGGCGCGTCGAAGAAAACATCGACAAAAATATAGATGTTAAAAACATCGAGGTTTAAAAGATCGATGTTTTAAATTTGATAAAACAGGTAAAACAGATGCCGTTCGCTGTTAGTAAAATTTTATTTTAAATAATTACTTTCGTTTTTATTTCTACTCATCGAAAATTATCTACAGCAGATATTCAACTTTTTTCTTAAACATCGATGTTTCTGAAAAAAAAATTATCGATGTGAAGAAAGCATCGATCACAAACATCGATGTTACAATATCGACGTTTCTGGACCAAAATCTGGATGTTTTTTGCAGTCCCTAGCCTGGGCTCGGCCCGCTAGGCGTCGCGGCGCCACGCGTGGGCCGGCGCGGCGGGGGCGGCCGCTGACTCNNGGGGGGCGGGGGTGACCACGCGCGAGGACGCCCTGGGAAGCCCTCTGAGCGGATCCTCCGTGGAGATGGTGTGATGGGTTGGTAGTGATTGTGTCAACTGATAAGGTCATCAGTCCCGTAAGTGTAGTGCATGCTCTTCTTTTTCTTTTTTTTTTCTTTTTCTGGAGGTGGCGGTGATATTCCTTCGCTGGATGGTAAGATCCAGCGCCGATCTACCATCGGCATCCGGGTTTTCTCCAACCAGGTATCTCC
>BOPP01000241.1:703473-723857 GCA_017312745.1 Gryllus bimaculatus
GCGGGGCAAGCTCTTAGCTTCCGACTGGTCATCCGGCTTGTGTGGTAGTGTAGTGCATGCAAGAATTTGTATAAGTAAGGGATGAAGATAGGACAAGGAGGAGGAAGGAAAGATTGCGCGCGTTCCGTAGTCGGTCGTACGATCGGAGAAACCAGGAAAAACAACTGATCAGAGTAGCCGGCAACTAGAATTCTCCTCCAGGCTGGTGTCGAAAATCCTGTCACCGTCGGAACTCAAACCCAGGAGCTCCTGGTCAGACGCACTGCAGTGACATCCGTTGATGCCTTGAGCGACCTCTCTCGGTAATTGTTTTCTTCCAGACGGCGTCTGAATTCGATCTAGCAATGTAGCTCCGTCGCCACTCGAACTCTAGAACCTTCCGTTCAGAGGCATTGCAGCGACATCAGTTGATTCCCTGAGCCACCGCTCCGATGAGCTCTGCAATATTAAATGATACAGTTTTAGGGTACAAAGAAATTATATTATGGACCGAAAAGATACATTTTCGTTGGCTGTTTTCTCTGCGGCGACTCGGACTGTGTGGTCCTAGGGTTCGTGTGCCGATCTATGGAAGTGAGTTTCCGCTAGTTACTCATACCTATGCTCATACACACAGCTGAATGACAGCTAAGTCAGTCATTCAGCCGCTGTCTAGACGACAATTGTAGCTGTCGGTTGCTCAGATCGGTTGCTCGGATCATGGCTTCCAAGAGTAATTCGATGCTAATGCAGGTGCAGTACCCTAACAAACGGGCCATGAGCCGCGTGCGAGCTCTCCTTCCTCTTCCATGTCCTATCCTCTCCATTTACTCCCACAGACATTTAGATGAACTACATTACCAGACATGTCAGGAACGAGTCGAGGACTTCAGATGCCCTACTGGGGAAGATTCCTGGAGGAGGAAATATAGGTTGGTACCTACTCTCATGCACCGGAAGGGGGAGGAACACTGACGCCTTTCGAAATGTGACATGCTACACACGGAAAGTACTTAACAGGTGACGCTCCTAAGAAACACCAATTAATAAATTAGTTAGGGAAGATCTGGAGCTAGCAGTGTTTATTGTTTTATGTCCTATAGATTGTAATATATCTCCCGAGACATTCGTGGTTGCTTCTAGTTTGATGGCAGAAAACATTGTTCCAAAAAAATATTGGAATGTGATAAAACTGTAAGACAGTGTATAATTTTAATTTTATATTAGATTGCGAAATATATAGTTAGAAAACGAATATAATACGATAATAAGGAAAGAAAATTAATCAAGTTCAAAAGTTCGATATTGTGGTACATTTTATTTATTCAAAAGAACCACGAATTTGCCGAGCTATCTTTATCTAGTCAGAATTCTTTGCGGCTGCGTAGCTGATTGAATTCTGAATATGCTATGCGGATTGAAAGTGCACATCACGTGAGATAGTATACATGTTTCATTTAAAAAGAAAAGTAGGAGATGTAATTACTGTTGTGTAAGTAAAAAGTTACATGTTTACACGAAAGAAGTAAGTCACACATACAAGGTTTCTACTCAATGTCAAGTACAAGTCGTGTTTTACATGAAATAAATCAAGAATTTAGAGATCATTTACAATTATCTTAAGAAATTTCTTTTGCTTGGATTGTCCTTCTTGACCAATAGAACGCCGTTTGTTACTGATAATTTACAGAACTTTGTTATTAACTTGGTAATAATTAACCTTAATCCTAATGAGATTAGGTGTATCAAATATTTATCCTTTTAGTTGCGTTCATATTATTCTTTCTCAATATTCCCAAAAGATTTGCTGACATCTTCTCATAAATGCATGTATTCTTTCCATCACACGCTTGCCTCCGCTTGAAAGAAGAATTTTGTGTGTGTGTGTGTGCTAATTTGCATCTATTTACTTACCACCACTGATTATCGTAAATGAAGCTAATTTGTATTAATACCTACACGATACGTCTCCAAATGAAGACAGAAGACGATAGAGAACGATTAACAAGTGCGATTCATTTGTAACCCGTGGCGATAGCCGAAGTTTATAATCAATGAAGTGTGTTACTTGTGATATCGACGATGTGTCGTTTAAGATTTTGCTTTGCTTTCCCTGTGCGCCTTTCCCCCGCTCTGCCGTTTGACCTCTTTTCTTATCATGTTCAGCAAGTGACGAGAACGCGGTGAGGGGCGGGGGAAGAGCGCAGTGAGTTGCCGGCCGCGGTAGAGTTGAGGCGTTTTGAGTTGTTGGGTTGAGGCGGCAGGTCCACCCAGTCGTTCACTGTGATTTTAAGTAGATTGACTAGGGTAAGGCGAGCCGTTCGTTCTCTGTATTCCGCCTTGCTCGCCTGTACTAATATTCTTAAGGAGAATATGTGCGCAGATATAAGCACAATTGGTGTGTTTGTGTTTTGTTTAACTATATTAAAAGTGCCTTCCGTGAGAGTGCGGGATGGGCTGTTTCCCGCATGTATCAGCGTAGTAAGGTTCACACTCAGTTTGGTGTGGAGAAGCGGCACTCGCCTTAATTGTGAACAGTCAATAAGTTATTTTCGTAATACAAGGACCACTTCCTCGTAAAAATCACTTATAAATAAACAATATTTTGATTATAATGAAAGTAATCCATCTTAAACTACAACTAATTTTTTTCGAGTGTTCGTAGCGGCCGGCAGACTGTCAAATTCTTCACAGACACAGGCCGTCAGGAGTGACATTTCGGTCGTCTGTTTGGCTGTGTAATTTCTTTATAATAATAAAGTATTACAAAAAATTGGAACGACTGAAAATTTTCCGAAAACTCTTACAACTTGGCTTCAACTCTGACAAATCTTCGTGGAGCAAATGATTCGAGTTTCGTTTGATACCCATGTCAAACTGGTTTCTTTAATAACTATTACCCACCTACAGTACTGAGTCATGTAAATATATACTTCAGGGTCTCGCCGTTTCATTTTGGATGAAAGTATGAAGCTATTTCACTTTTAAAACAATTTAAGAATTGCGGAATATTCACACTCATTCCTCTTTAATAGCTCATTTTAAGCGTCCCCTCAAATATTTTCTGAAGCCGCCACAGGAGACCCATGTTTGGCTGTCTACCACACCCTAAGCCCCCTTTGCAATATCACAAAAATTGGTTTTCTCGGCTCTTCGCTGTGGAAAAATTGTTGCTATTATAGCAAACGTCTACAGATAAGTTCCAGTACGAAAAAGGCGACATGAAAGACACGACTGGGAAACGCCGACATTTTAGTTTGACAAGGACTGTAAAACACTAGCAATGGAAAACGAAAATATGTTTTTGAATAATGCAACGGGCAAGTGATTCTTGTAATGATAAGACTTGATCCATTTATCTGTTACACATTTCACCTTCATAATAAGGGCATTGCACCCCCATTGATATTTTTATAAGAATATTTTTAGACTATTACAATTAATGATAGACTAAATTATTGGGATTCATTTCGAGTTCCTAGTAATGGTTCAGGTTTACGTTTTCAGAATGACGAAAATGAAATCCCAACCATTTTCCCCCCAAAAGACACATGGGTATTTGATTTTTGATAGTACTTTTGATGTTGTTTTTTTAATTGATATGTATGAAATGTTTAGAAGCACGTGACCTGTACACCACCTTCCATCTCCAAATTCATCTCTTCCACAGATGACATTTAATGAAACATGCCTCCCTTCAGATCCTGGCATTCCTCTCCTCTTGGAGCATGGCCCCGTCCGTGTGCAGAGAACAGAATGAATGACGCTTAGCGACAGAAGGAATCTGCTGGAGACATTCTACTAATCCTTAGCGCGGTGCTCGATGGCGAGGAGCGTGATTCACTGATAGTTCGCAGGATGTTGACAAAAGCAGTTGCATATTTCTTTCTTGTAGTCGCGTTACTCAGCCCGTTTCAAGCTTGGCGCTTCGTTATCTTTGCAATTGAGTCATCAACTTTGCAAAAACCAGAGCTGTGGAATGTTGAGTTGAATTCGAAAGACGCAGGATCGCTACCATACTGAAACATCGTAATGCATCTTCATGGCAAGCATTTGCCATACGAGAGAAGCTCATAAATATCCGTATTCGGTTGCTCAAGAGTTGCCAGAAGAAAAATAAATGCCATGAAGAAAAAGTAAAATGAAACAATGCAGAGTTTAAATATGAATACGTAAGTTTGTCCAATTAAATTTGTAAATTAATTTGTAATTAACGCATGTAAACTCGAAACAAATTACTTTGTTGTTATTTATTATTATAAAAATACAGACTTGAATATAAGAATTAATGTCTCTTTTGTTGAATCTTTCTTTAACACACTTTTTCATACTACTTATCCCTCTGCAGTACTTAGCATACACAATTTCATTTTCTCGTCCAAAACATTGAATTGCTTAAAAAACTAATACATCCAAAAATTGTTAAAATTTATTGTTAAGATTTTCTGCTGAAAAATAGCATATACAATAAAAAATTAGCAATTCATTTTCAAATAAACTAACAATGTCAAATTCGCAATAAAAACTTTTTAAAAGATGGATGCGCTAGCAATACAATTCATCATATCTTGGAAACTGTTGATCGCCAGATGGGGATTTACATTCTAAAAAATATGCAGTTCCTTAGGGATCCCCGTATATTAAGGGACTCGAGCAGAACAAACAATTCACAAAATGTTCGAAAAAGTCATAAAATATGTTTTTGGCAATAACATTTTTTTAATCCAATAGTCTTCTGCACTAAAAAAATATACCGCACTTATTACGTGGAAGTTTATCGTAATGAGAGTGTATCCTCTTTAATCATCCTGCAGTTCACTCTTTTTTCGAGTTATGTTTATGTATCTGCTCGTCAAATGAGGGATTTATGTGCAGGTGATTTAAAGTGGGAGTACATTACTCTTGTGGAGTATGAAGAGGATACTTGTTTGTAGATGGTCAGATGGTCAGATGTTTTACCTAGCTGGAAAACTTTCTGGCCAGGAGGGTGAAGGAAATTTTGAGCAGGACCATGAAGAGAAACGGGTTATAAGTTAAGAGAATATTATAAAACAATAGATACGACTATTTGTGAATTTAGTAATTTTATTGTCGATACCAAGGCACATTTACAAGAGATAAAGAGAAAGTTGGAAAGAGAGAGAAGGGGGAAAGAGAGAGGGGGGAGAGAAAGCCACCACCACCCAAGAGAGAGGAATACCAACTACTGGAACGGGTTTTTGTGAGGCAACACTTGAATCAGACGGTTTCCTTGCATTACATTTAAATACATTCACTAATATAGTGCCTTTAAAAACAGACAACTATTGGAATATTTTTATTTTAATGATATTCTATCTTTAAGTGATTCTATTGTAGAAACTTAATGTGTCTCATGTTCTGTGACAAATAACATTTCATTTTCCGTATATACAAGTATTTTTCCTTCGACTCAGCGTTAGTCATGAGTCAAGCATTGCAGCTGTCTCTGCAGCGTTAGGACCAAAGGAATCTTCGTAGGATTCGCGTGTCAGTGAATCGGCCGCATAGTCGACACCTAGCTACAACTGGCTAGTTGGAATTCAGCCGCTGTCTGGAGGACGAATTTCAAGCAGCTGCTGTTCTGATTGGTATTTTGCGTGGTTTCTTTGTCAATACTAGATGAAAGACGGAAAAAGTGCAATAACAACGGGCAACGGACCGGCGTGTTATTCTCTTCTCCCTTCTTGCCGGGAGCCTGAGATCTTGTCCGCGCCCGCTGCTCTGTGCTTTGAAGGATGAGATACTGTGAAAAATTCGCCGTGAGCCGACGTGTAGCTCGACGCCAGATATCGCCATCACGCTCATCAAGAAATACAGCCACCTGCCCAGTATGTAACTATTCACTACACTAACCAGGGACTGAATCACCGACTAAGTTGTCGTGTCCTGAAAAATTTCGTCTTTCACTATCATCCATCTGCACTGACATTATTATCTTTATAATTATTATTATTTCGTTGTAATCGAACTTCTGCACCACTCCTAAAGGACAATTTTCTAATAGAGTCGCCTCGTGCAATATGCACCCTTGTGCACGAATGGGAATTCCATATTCAGTTCTCTTTATGAATAGCAGCTGGCAATCAACAAACGGGAGCCTGCACCCGGAATTCAGTCACGTTCAAGCCTTTGTTTTCAATGCGTGAATTTTCCCGCTCTTTCAAGGTACGCTGTCTCAACCAAGCGTGACACTTTCCAATACTAAATGATTACATCATCATGGGACCTTCGACTGGAATGCTAATTATTTTTTGTTCAATCTATTGGAATATTCTCGTATACGATGATCACAATTATGTATGTCTGTATGCAAGTAACGTAAATTCATTGTTTTTGCTAATAACGCGCAAAAGAAAAAATATATATTTCTTGTAATTTACCAAGTACAATGTATTAGCAACTCAAGCAAATTATTCAGTGTTACACGCCATAATCGAACCTCTGATATGGATGTACATTGTAGCAGAGTGTCTAGAGGAGATGGCAGAACATTTTTGAAATAGAGTAATTTAGTATGGAGTTTTGCCCCAGTAATTTTCTTGTAATTAGGCTTGATGAGGTATGAGAGATCCCTATTTTCAAATACGTGAGCGAGCTACATGTTTCGCTTGCAAGCGTGAACTGAAGTAACTTGTAAACATGTTGAATTTGAATGACTAAATGAATTCATTTTTTCGAAACAACCTTTTAGCTAAGGAAGATTATGTGTAGAAATACAGAAAAAGAAGACTCAATTGAAAACGTATTACTAAATTGTAAAATAAACAGAATATAATAAACACAATATTTTTTTTAAAATACTACAAGAAGAGGAAAATTAGAGGGAAACGGTATCCCTGATAATTTTTCTGGAGGGTCTGTGCTAGATTTAGAACTACTACTCCTTAGTAACCAAAATTTATGCTTCAAGTTTCCTGAAGTGGCGCAAAATTGCAAAAGAAGTGAATTTTGTTAAATAACATGCGCTATTTTTCAATAACAATGATTTTGTTTTTTGACATCAAAAGCATGTATTGAAAAATTCTTTGAAGTAATCGTTGATTTGTAAACAGCGAATTTACATTTCGTCATCCCACTGCTCCTCCTTCGCCGTCGTCAACTCTCGAACTCGATCGCGCCGCGTAATCTCGCGAGAGGATCCGGAAGCTTCTGGAGCGGCGCAGCGCGGCCGGGGGCGGCGAGGGGTAGGGATCGTGTTCGTGGGCGAGGGGAAGTGGGGAAAGTGGAGGGGGGGGCCGGTGACGCAACGCGGAAAGCGCTGGTTGCGTCGCCAACGTGGGTTTGCCGATGGAAGCGGGGGCGAGGCGGAGAGGGGCCGCAGGGCTACGCCAATGGTGGGCGCCCTAGGGCCCGCCCGCCCGCGCCGCCTCCGCCGCTCTCCAGGCCGAGAGTGTACGAAATCATACCGCGACGCCAAAGAGATGGTTGCCTATGTTTTTCTCACAGCAGAAGAACACTTTAAGATGGCTTACTAGAGTGCAGATTTTAAATGAAATGTCATCTTTTTTTTCTTTTCATTTTAGAACATTCGTTTAAGGTATAACATAACATTCATAATGTGTTTGACAAAACGAATTGCCCATTCTTTTTTTCTTTTTCGTTGATTTCGACTAATAATCGTTTTTTTACATTTTGCGTCAATTTAACGCATTTTTTCGCTTATTTGAATCATTTTATATTTTTTATTGTTCTTCGTTCAAATCAATATTTCGAAGTTTACAAATGTTCTTCACAGAATTAATTGAGTGCCCTATTCGATTTCTTCGTTCATGTATGTAATGTCAGACTTCGTTAGTGATCTGTAATTCGAAGGTTCTGTGACGCCTGTCAGCGCCATTGTCCTGTTGGCCGATTTTGCAATAAATAAAGGCAGATATTTTCTTTTAAAAGTACAGTCCCAACCAAAGGCTGAGTTACCTGACAGAAGGAAAAAGCCTCGATTACATCAGTAACATACCCAACAGCTTTGAGTTGTTCATTCCCTGCAGTGGTTTTGATCAATTCTTTTAACGTCATTGTTTTTTTTTTGTTTTAGAGGCATTTTAAAGTATTTTAAAAGCATTTTATTGCGTCGTAGTTTTGGTCATCAAAACCCGCCTCTCTAGTGATAACAGTTGTCGCGTCAACTCTTGGCTGGGAGGACCTAAGGTTTGAGTTCCGCGGTGGCAAGGATTTTCGACACTGGTTTAGCTATATGGACTTCATCCGCAATCAGGAAGAGAATTCTAACAGCAAGTTTCTGATCTGTGGGGTTTTCGTGGTTTTCTTCTCTGGTCAATAGTCGTAGGAGCATGTATCAAAACCAACGCGGCGATCTTCTATTTATTCCTTGAGTTGCCTTTTCCCGCAAAACCACTCTGCTTAAATTTGCACGCATACGCTGCCCGGCTAGACCGAGCGCGAGCTGGAAAGCTTGCCCTGGCTGCAGGATGCCTTTGGGGCCGATTCATGGAGGGAGGAAACCGACGATCGCGTTGGTAGCGTCGGATCTACGTTCCAACGTGGAAATCGCCGACAATGCCAACACACCCAATACAAAACGGGACAACGACCGAAGTATTGATGCGGGCGGAAACGCGAAATACTCTTCACTCTTCCAGAATGGGACTTCTAGCAATTTCGAAAGGAAACTAACTTGAATTCTCAATGTCCGGGATTCTAATCGCCCTCGTGGTATTGCGCTTGTTTTGTAGTCATGAGTTGAGTAACCGATTTGGATGTAATGAACCCGTATTTACTATTTTATTTTAATTATACCTGTGTACACATTAAGTATGTGTCTGCTGAGTATATGTTATGTACTTGCCCTTCGAAATGAATGAAAATACTGCACTAAGTAATTATAAGAACACTATGTGTGTCAAATGCGAAGAGCAGATCGAAATTTCTTACATCTCGATTGGAACGATAACTGTCATTCTCTTCAATTTTCAACATCTATTTACGAATTTTATGATACCATAATGTTTTATTGTCTAATGCAGGAACGGAAAGCCACGACGGCGTTTGTTTAAAGGCAATCCGTTAAAAACAATCAAACAAATGTTTGTAGCTGGCAGATGTATGTGTTTGTCTGTTGTATGAGTAATGTATTCAAGAAATTATTATTTTTTCCATATTTTTTCTTATAATAAGTTTGTATTACGAAACATGTAATTTGGACACTCGATAATTTCTATAACGGCGCAAGCATGGCAATACCGAGATTTACGTGCTTACCGCTTTATATTTCGCCGGTCGTAACGTAAATTGGGGACCAGAAAGAAAAATGAGACTTTTAAACCATGTGTAAATTAGGGATCGGAACAGGAAGGTCATACATAAATTAAAGGGACCGACTCCCTCATGCCTCTTCAGGCTACAAAGAGGCAGGTGACACTTTAATTTTCGAAGAAATTTTTCATAGATCATTCTTTTGTAAAAACAGCTCTTCATGTTCCAGATACCAGGACTGGCATATTTCGTTCGAAAATATCGTTCGGTTAATGTTGGTTTCTTCATTCAATTGAATCATTCACTGATTGACTGAATTCACCTTTGCCATTTTTTACTTCTTCCTTTTTGGTCGCAAATACTTCCATACACTTAATATGACTTTGGGCACTCTCTCCTGCTTTCTTGGCTTTTACACTTTTGATACAAGAGCGAGTCCTGAACGATTTCAATAAGGCAGAAGAAACCTGGATAGTAGCCCGGCGGCGTCTCCCTTAAAGTGCTGTACCTCTCAATTAAGTCCGTTTCCTTACCTGGGTTTGGTTTCGTCCACAATTTACATTAGAATTAGACAGTAAGTTTTCGTGCGAAAATATAGGGATTATTGGTCCGCAATTTGCATACGGCCCATATTTTCGTTTTATCGGAACTAACGACGACTCGCGTCCGAAGGAGAGATGGCTCAAGAAATCACAACTGAATTCACTGCTGTCTTTAAGCGGTTCTAGATTCGAGTCCGACAGTGGCAGGATTTTTCGACACTGGCTTTGTCAGGCAGGTCGCTGTCTGGAGGAGAATCCTAACTTAGAAGCTTGTTCCCAAGCTGGGGCCTGGTACGCCGCAAGGTGGGCGAGATACCTAATTGGAAAATACCCCGCTAGCCGACTGTAGGTCGGCGACGGAGTCTCATCGTAGAGTGGAGGAATGACCACGCGCCACCTCCGAGCAAAAGGCATGCCACGACTCTTACGGGACTAACGACCCTGTTTGGCTCAATCTGCGCCGCCGAGGTCCTCTCCCGGGCAGGAGCGGCGGCGCGGCGCGGTGCGCCTCGGAAATAGAGCGCGCCGCGCGAGAGGCGCTCTGTAAACGATTGTGGAGGACGTGAACAACTGCGCCGGAAGACTACACGCCCCAACGGGGGCTTACGGCCCGCGCTATTTTCGGGCTTCGTTCCATTTCGCTGTTATTTCGGATCTGTGTCGTTCAGTTGCCGTAGTCCCTTTGGTTTTTTTTAGAGGGCAAATTTTTTTCATTGCAATACTTACGTGGTAGGAAACACTATTGTAATACTGGAGCGGACATGTGACTATTTTTTTTGTGGAGAAAACTCGTATTAAAGGACGTTGACTATCGAAAAAAGGGGGTAAATTGTGTTCTGGACGTGTAGTCAATTATAGCTTAACACGTGTTGTAGTCATAGTGCACGTTCCGGTTGGTGTTCTGATACAGAAAATGCTGTATGGCAGCAACTCGTCGTGTGTCCTGTCCATCTGGCGACTTCGACACTTGCCGCCTAAGCGCTTCAGCTCATGTCTCCGTATTCGTTAGTCCCGCCAATCGTTCAGGTGCCATCTTAAGTTCCTGCAATATGCTGACAGATACTTTAATTTTGGGTGGGAGGAGTCTTTACGCGCAGCTTAGTAAAAGTGCATGGAAATACTGTAATAATCATACAACAAAATCAATAACCAATAATAATATAATAATTGAGAGTCGTTTAAGGGCTGAGTTTTTAGCTAGAAAATGCCGCTGCGTGTGGCGGTGCTCTGACCAGGAGTCCTAGGGTTCGCACTCTCTAGTGTCGGATCTCCGCCTACTGTAGGGTCTGATCTCTAGGCACTGCGATGAAGACGCTGCAGGGTGTTGCCAAAGAGCCATCTCAAGCGGGTCTTGTGTTCCGCAATAGAAGGCGGCTTAAGACGTCGTGGGATTTCCTCCAGTTCACAGTATTTCAGGCTCGTCGCCCCCTCTCTACAATTTTCTGGTGTCAGAACGCAGGCACGTTAGGTGAAGACTCGCCTTTCCAATATGAATTGGCGCTGTGAAAGTGTGGTTTGCCCGAAGTGAACATGCCAAGACAGATTTGCTTTTGGTCGGTGGTATTTTTTTACTTATTATAATTTTTTACTATTTTTGCTCTTAATAATAGTTTAGAAAAGTATCTGAATTTAATAAGCTAATAGTACCCATTATCCTTTATAAATAAAAAATCAGGATTAATAATAAAAATTTATAAATCTATAATTCCTGTTTCGTCTCACAGCTATGCGTGTTCAGTATGAGAATGGCGCTTGCAAGACAACACATATAAAGTAAAAATAATAAAAAGAACATTCCGTAAGACTGCTTACCAAAATCTCCTGTTTTATTGTAAAGTCACAAGGAACTAATTCTCAAATGGAAAAGAACTTTCACCTTGGGCCATACAACTTACGCGCACTCATGGATATTGTCACGCTTTCAGTTGATTGCTTAAAGCATCAATGAATTGCTGGTGATAGAGCATAAACAGATCACTCCTCGTAGTGTGTGCTCCGCGTGTGTGACGCATGCCGCTGGCCCCGGGGCCGCCGTTCGCGTCGGGAAGCGGGCTGGGCGGGGCGTTGCGCCATCGGGACAACTGCGCAGGGCGCGCCCCGGCCCGGCCCGGCCCGGCCCGGCCCGACGCGTCGTGGCGCGTCGTGAGCGCCGCGGATGGGCGCGAGGGGAGGTGACGGCAAACGCGCTCCCGAATGCGTCATCCCGCCAGCACCCGCGCCGTCCCGCCGGTTTCCGGAAGCGGGGGCCACGCGCGCGCGGGTTCGAACCCCGCCACGGTATTGAGCTCCCGAGTGCAACAAGGTGGCTGCCGTCCATAGCGCCCATTTGAAAGTAATGCCAACGCGATTTTAAATTGCACTTTTTAAATTGATGGGTAGAGGTAAGGTTTCCGGGTGCGTCAGATGGTAAGTAATTGACCTCAGTGTAGTACATGTTCCCTCGAATATATCTTATCGGTGAGATCTGGCGCCCGACCTACATATCAGTCTACCGAGGTTTCCGCCTTCCAGGTTCTTCCTCCAACGTGCCGCCAATCAGACCAACTCATAACGTATAAGTGTCCCCATACAGCGGTTGAATTCGACTTAGCTATTTGCATTTCTTAGAAGAGGAATTTAATTTCGGTGTAAAAAATACGAATGGTCTGTGGAGATATACATATTCAGATATGTACACAATTGCGCAATACTGAAACTATTCGTTTTTAATGGCTTTTTATAAAGAAATAGAAAAAAGGTTTCAGGGAGCGAGTAATTTTTTTGGCAGAATACACTAAAGCAAATTTATAAAGGAACGTGCATGGAATGTGCTGTTTAGGGGTAATGATTTGAAAGTTGTTCTTGTTACGATCATTCGATTAACTAAACTTAGGCAAAAAAAATTTTCGGGGCATTGTACGTTACGAAATATTTGAAATCGTTTTCGCTCGCGGCATTTCGAGGGGATACGGAGATCCGGCTTCGGCTTTTCCGTAAGCATACAACCGTACAACTTTTTTGACTCAGTCCAACGCAACATTTCCAACGCATTGGTATGCCAAAATACACTTTGGCCTGACTTAATTCAACTTTCGTTGTGTGTCTTATTTCGCTCGAATGTGTCCTTTAGGTGGGTGACCACAACTCTCGTATGCAGACGCACACTTCAGTATTTACGTGTCTTATTTCTCTTGTGTAGTTCTGTTCAGTCGTGTATTCTTATTTTGACACTAATCCTGCCAAGCGTGTTGGCAGCTTTTTCATAAAGTGGAAATTGATGATTCGTTAACAGCCAGTGATGCTGTGGCGCTGTGGTACTCTGCTATTGGTTCTCATTCCGCGAACTAGAGAGACTTACGCAATGAAAACATATATTTGTGTGGCTCAGTATTCACAAAAAGTACAACTTCAAAACTTCTTAAAAGAATATTATTTACGTGTATTGTTTTTGGGTTTAAAAGGTGGGGCGGTCTGTTTCGAGTTTAATTAAATATTCATTAAAAGGAAACGCAAGTTCTTTTGGTATTCGGCGTTATAGTCCTGCTCGGTTTACCTTTGACGTGGCAAGGCTACTTAAGATGTCTCCATAGATAAGCTTGAATTAATTATTGTCCTCATGCTATTCTACTGATTTGTATTTAATTGTTTTATAATATTTTTCGAGAGACGATGTGAGAGCAAAATAAGCTCTCTTGAAACAACTCGTCAATCTCTCAATGAGCCGACACTTCCCGGGCAATTATCAGTCTGCGCTGCAGCCCATCTGGCATGGCGGAAGTACAACGCGGAGCGACCCGCTGAGGCGGCTCTGATCAGCTGATGTACTCGCTCGAGTCCCAACTCGAGAATCTCTTGCGGGCGGCTGCTGGGTACTTCGCTGCAGATGGGCTGCAATCGCGCCGACTGGATAATGCGGGGAAGTCAGCTCATTGGGGAGATTACGAGTTGTTTCAAGAGAGACTTGATTTTTATTCTCCATGTTTCGTTTCATGTGATTTCTTTGGATCAACAACCAGGCGAATGGCCGAAGTAGAACCACGAGACCACGGCCCTACATCACAGCCCCAATGAGCATGAACAAATCAATCAAATCAAAGAAAAGCAACGCGGAGTGAGATGGTTTCGCGCGATGCTCTCTACTTTTAGAATCCTTAAAATAAAGAATACAAACCTCGGACCGACTATAGTAGCGGCGCGGCGGATGATGGGTATGAGTTGGTGCACAACGCATATGGAACCCAGAGAGCGCAGATATTACTTACTGGTGTTCAGCCTCCAAGCAAACTCACGGCAGACCTTCAGCCGCTCCGCCCCCGTCATTTGAACCATAACGGGGACTGTGAGTCCGAGTGGTCGCCAAAGTGTGTAATAAGCAACTAAATACCTACTCAAATAAGCTGAATATATAAGTAACCTGATTATTTAAAATGGTCTGAAGTTTTTAAAAATATTTTCATCAAACGTTTATAATAACGTTATCGAAAACCAATTTTGTACTTTATGATAAAAATATAAATTGAACGTTTGTACACAACATTCGTTAAATATTTAACGTACAAAATTTAACAATCAAACAGATGAAAAAAAAGAAGCTCTACACTTGTAAGTTTACACGTTTCATTCACTTGCTTCATAACCGAACTTTGCCTGTATGTTATGAGCAATGATATAACGCAATTAGTCAACCGACTGAAAGTTTTGCAGTCGCTAATAACCCGTTTATATAATTTGATTAATCTGAAAGAAACAATTGTTCAAACTTCTGTTTTAGTAAGGAGCTGAACTTAACGCGATTCTACAAGTGAAATATTTTTTAAATGAAAAAAAAAAATCCTTCGTGTGAATTAAGAAACCGCTCGGACTACTGGGCGCGTTAAAAGCAGCAATTTTAAACAGCATTTTATGGAAATGGGGAGTTTGAATTCAAGTTTTTAAGAAGAGACTCATCTGTGCTTGCGTTACTGATGTTACGTAGCTGTCAAGATTAAAATTTATTTATTCTGCGGTTGACAGGCTTTGTTCTTATCGTGGAGAGGGTTAATTATACTACATAGATTTTTAAGCTCTTTGGGAATGTCCATCATTTCCAGAGGTTTTTATTAACTCGGGACACTTAAACATTGTGTTCAGTAAATGACCCGATGTTGAGACAGTTTCAGTTTTTTTAGGTCACAATTAACAGTTATGGGGCGATTACGATGGTGTGAAACGCTGGTCTTTTGGGATACCTGTCTTTGATACGGGGTTGCAGTACTTTTCGACGCAAATCTAGACTAAAGGATTAAAGAGCATGGGGAAGAGTGAAGGATTTCACAATGCTTCCCGGCTGGGCCACGACATGTTGTGGAAATTCCACACATGAGAATGAAAAGATCACCGCACGGTCCGTGGCCCATTTGTTAGGGTAGTACTCGAGTATTCGCTGTGTTCTGATGGAGAAACCACCAGAAAACTACCGCTAGAGCAAGCTTGCGCATCCAGATATTCTCGCTCTAGACAGCGACTGCAATTCCGCAGCCAGCCATCGAGCTAATGCCGTAAAACTCCTGCCGCCGTCGACTGTCGGAATCCGCCGCCGTATTAGGACGTCCGGACAGAGGCGTTGCAGTGACCATTATCTAATCGTTTATTTCAAAAACCCGTCAAGCGCCAAAATTTTAAAACACGCTTTATTGGTGGATTATTGGTAGCCAAGAGAATGGGCACATCGATTAGTGCCTATTTATATAAAAATATTTCATTTATCACCACTTGGAATAAATAAAAATATTTTGAAATCAGACAAACTTGGGAGACTTTTTTCAGTTTTCTCGAATGAAGTAATTTGGCATTTGGACGGGTCTTCTGAATAAACGATGCATATGTTGCCTTTCAGCAACCTACGTCCTAATCAGTATATCGAAACATTTGTATGACTTCATTTTTTAGATATCCTAGGGTTTTCCACTCAAAATGACTGCATCTTGAAAAGTAATCAGGTTTTGCGAAGAAGTTACTTCAGTTTTCCACTATGTCAACTCGAGCCGAATCAATAAGAGTAAACGGTCTTCAAATTATTTCTGCGTTTTTCATTTTCCCCAGCAAAATTATTTTACTTTTTTTTCATTTATCAGCTGCTGTGGCTGCTCGGACTCCGCAACTTTGGGCGGGCTACTTGAGACAGTTGATTTGGCTTCTCTCACTCAGTGATGTAACCGAGGTTCGTTTATTAGAGTGGCCTGGCTAATTTTGCGAATTTTCTTTCAAGGTTGTTGCGCAGATGACGTACCAAGCAAACGACTTTGAAATTTGAAAGACTTCCGCCCCACTTAATCCGGTTTAGCTAGTTTCAATTTATTCGTCCTTTTCAAGTTAGTGGTTTCAAACTTTCGTGTTATTACATAATTTTTTCATGATATAAGAACGACGTCCAGTGCCAATAAAGTCCACATGTGGAATGCTTTTCAATAGCATCCTTCGCATTTTTGTACTGCGATACCTACGTTTTCGACTCGTTTTCGCGGCCAGGAGCCTGCCGAATAACGATCTCTGTCAAGTATGGGATGGATTGGGAAGATTTAATTTGGCCTGAGATTTAGCAGGATAGTTTTACATGCCACATGCTCCTTGCGGCACTTTTGACTTCCACCTTCAACTCGTGTTGGAACTTGTGCAAGAATCCCATATCGCTGAGCGACTAATTAAATGAAGACCAGAATCTGAAATATATTAAATGGCTATATAAATTTTAATTGAAGAGGTGTATTAATTGGAGTATAAACATCATATTCTGTAAGTCTTAATTTAATTTCTTTGACTCTGCCTTGTTAAAATTAATTTTCTTATAATGTTGTGTAATATATATGCAAGACTACAAAATCACTCTGAACAGTATGGGAATCATTTTTGTACTTTAGTTATTTATTATGACCGAAAAAAGAAAGTCTTAAAAATGGTTGAAGCTGCTACTTTCTTTGTTCATGTCCTTAATATAGTTCACCAGAAATAATTGTATTCCAAGGAGAATTGTGTACCATACGGGGGCAAATTTTTAAAAATCTAACCCTGAGTTTTCTATTTTTTCTTCAATGGTTGCTAACCATACAATCGTTTGGGATAGAGGTGGATTGTAGGTTCTTATTTGTCCATCCAATTTCTTTCTGAACTTTTACCTGTTTGTATTTTTCGTTCTGTTGTAAACCCTCCATAGGATTGATATGGAGTCTTATACTTCCTCTATATCTACTTTTTCTGGCATTCAATTCCATTTCCAGGGATATTTCTACTAGTATTGTAACAAGTTTAAAAGAAGCAAAAAATATATATGGGAGCTACAACACGGAAAAAATTATAAAAATGAACAATGGAAGTAAGAATAATGAATACAAAGAAAGTGGATCATAGAAATTATATGCAAATGCATATTACACAATACCACAAACATCACAATACAGTAATTGTAATCAAAAACTTCTATCAGGAATGAGAAGTTTTCTGCAGATTCAAAATAAGTAGAAAAGTAATTGTGAGTAATAAATTATTTTCATCTATTTCCTAATTATTTCATTCATCTCTAACCCCTTATTCTTGATCATTCACCCATTTACTTCATTCCAAAACATCATGACTCCATTTTCCTGGACTTACTTATTTCATCAGATGTATAATTCGTTTACGAAGAGAACAAGATTACCGTGATCAGCCGCTCGCTTGCCCATGTGCACCGTCCATCCATGCCCCGATTGCATCGTGTGGGCACGGTGCTGGCGCACCTTGGCCGCTTGTTGTACCCGGGCCCACGCTCGCGAATTGCACAGTGATTGAAACTCCGAAAGATGGTCACATGGAAAGATCTGTTTTAGTTGTAAAGTACTCAAAGAACAAGAAAATTTTGGGGTTCCTGATTAATAAAATGAAGTCAGAAAGTTAGAGCCAAAAATAGATGCTCCGAAATAGCCAAAAAAGAAAAGATATAAAGAAACAAACTTCTTTCAAATTCAATAGTTTTAGGGGTTTCATTATGAATATAAATGCAAATTTGATATATTGTATGTCTATCTATGACTTTCACAGTAACCAACCGGCGAACACACATATTCTCGGTAGGATTCTTCGACATAGTTTATTTACATAACGACCTAATTATTTCCAATGTTCGTAAATTTTGGGTTGAAACATATTTGCATATTGTATGCATATTGTAAGTGTACCCGTATACGGGTATTCCGCCTTGCCAATGACCCCAAAAATTCAAAGTTTTTTTTAAATGGGTCCTTTTTTTTTTCATAGTACTAAACTTTAACACACTTTGTGCTCTAAAAAATTTCTATTTTTACGTGCTGTTTTTATACTGTACTCAAACGTCCTTTTTTAGCGTCTTATAAATAAGTTCGAATAAAAAGGGTCCAAAAACGTTGGACATTCAATTTACAGTCATGTGAATACGTTTTCAGACGTAAGATTAGTCCTGAAAAATAAATTGTCATTAATTTGGGCAATACTGCTTCATTAAAAAATACCATTATGTATTTAACTTAATCGATTCTTTTTTCCACAACGGAAATATGCTTACGTCTTGGTTTTACGCATTACAAGAGATTAAAGAGAAAGTTGGAAAGAGAGAGAAGGGGGAAAGAGAGAGGGCGAGGAAAGAGGATCAACGTCAGCTGGGGTTCTGCTATTTTAATATTTTTCAAAAACAGTTACGACGGAGATATTTGTAATGAATTACATGTATATCCAGAAAATACACAAAGTCACATTATTAATATAAGGATAGAATTCTGTCATTAACCTTTTTTTTGTAAAATTTGTACACAAATACTGAGATTAATTTCTTCATTTCTCTAAAAGTAAGCTTTGTTGTCTAAGGTGTCATATTAATAGCATAAAATAATTTGTAACTCCTATCTAGCTATTATATAAAGTCTTAAAATATGATAGTAAAGAAAATGTGATTATACACTTAAGCTGTTAATGTAATGATAATCAAATATTGTAAATAGGATCTTAACCTTTATAAAATAAATATGCCAATACAAAACAAAACAATATATATTAAAAATTTAAAAGTCACTATAGTTACAATATGCATAATCCTGAGAGATCGCAAATTCCGCGAAAGCGGAGAAGAGACATTGTGAAGAGTTGAAGCGGCGAACGACTACTAAGTCGCATTCTCAATGAATCAATATAATCAATTCAGAAGTAGTAATATCTAATAGTTAAGAGATTTTTTTTATTGGCACACACATCATTTTTTGTAGTGGGTTAGTAATTTTCTTTCGATGGCCCCCAGAGGATCACAGGAAAGGATCCCTGAAAGAGTAAGAGTGGTTTTCGTATGCAATGAGAAGCAACGAACGTCGGAGTTTTAACGAAACGTTGTCCTAGCCCTCCTGAAGCAAATACGACAGCCTGACTTCAGGAGGTAGTCAAGTTAAGCCAAAATGACGGGATTTCGCGTTATATAGTCGTTTGAATGTCAATGAATGCAAATATGTCAAGAATGTGAAATGTCGCCTATCATTTATCATACTTTGAAACTAGACGTAAAGTGAACCATTTCAGCGAGCCCTCATCGATTCGTTTCCGCAACCGTCGTTTCACTCATCAGCTGAGCAGTTGGCAGCTTCTCATTAGGCAGGCGGTACGCCGACGATATGCTTCTTGGGAGTCTGTTGCCCCCGGAAGTTCGGCCTGCTGTAGAACACATCACGAAATTCAAATTCACCAAAAAAACCTCCGCCTGGAAATGCACGAGTCCATTTCTCCTATATCTCACTACCATTTTTTCCCCACCTAATTTTCCCCCCGGGGGTTTTACTAAACTCACTTAATCTACTAGAGTGATAAGAATAGTGATTCCGGGCGCCTCAACTGGTAAGGTCGTTAGTAAACCGTAAGCGTCCGTGCACTGTTTTCATCGCGGGAGATGGCGATAATCATTTGCCGCTTGGTTGACGAGATTCGGCACCGACGTTAACGTAGGCCTGCAGGGCTTTCCGAACCAGTATCTACCACCTTGCATGGCACCGCCCCAGGCAGGAAAAGCTCTAAGAATCCTGACTCGGTTCTCCCAACAAGTGTGGGTAGTGTAGTCGTATGTGAAATTTAAATGTTTTGTAAATAGGCATGGACACAGGAGGAGAAGGAAAGCGCGCGGTGCATGGTCGATTTTTAGGTACTGCTCAGCATTCGCCTGGTACTGATCGGAGAAGACCACGGAAAACTACGACCCAGATCTGATGGCCGCAGTTCACCTCCTAGGCAAAGCGATTGAATTCGACCTCTTCGCTGTTGCTAGGGTCGAACCCGTAACGCCTACCCGCCATCGGGTTTGAACCCCAGGACTCTTCCGTACAGAGGAATCTGCAGTGCTCAGTTTGACGCCTGAGCCACACTTTGCCGGTCCTGTTTACTACAGTGGAGGGACGCCTGAGCGGCGCTGTGCTGCGGTGCGCTCCGGAACGCGCGCGTGGCGCGGGCGAAGGAGGCCTCGTGAGCGGCGTCGCACCTGCACGGCGCGGTGCACCTGCTGGCCGGGCAGCTGCGGTGGCTCCCGCGCCGCCGCGTCGCAGGTGGGCGGCGCCGCCCCCGGCTCCAGCGTCGCCCCCCCCCGCCCGCCCGCCCGCCCCTCCCGCCCGGGCACGCGCCGTGCGTGTCCACCGC
>BOPP01000241.1:723882-740100 GCA_017312745.1 Gryllus bimaculatus
CGCCGCCGCCACGCGGAAACGAGCGCTTCTTCCTTCCGCCCTCTCTTCCTTCACGCCCGCCTCCTTTCCTTCCTTGTTTGTTTTCTTCACTCGTTCATTCCCTCCCTTCCCCCTCTCCCCCTTCACGCCTCTTCCTTCCTTCAGTTCTTTACTCTTTCGTGGGAAGCGGTCCCTCTTTCTTCCTTCCCGCTTTCCTTCCTTCATTTCCTCCTTCCATCCTACCTTTCTTACTTCTTTCCCTACCTCCCTCCTTCTTCCTTTCCTTCCCTGCTTTCTTCCATTGTTCTTTCCGTAGAGGAACTATTGTTTGCCACCTTTCTTTCTATTTATCTTGCCTCCATGTTTATCCGTTCCTTTCTTCCTTACCGCCTCCTTTTTCTTCTTATTTTCTTCTTTTCTTCCATACTTTCTCCCCTCTTTCCTTCTATTCTTCTGGGGTTGTTTCTTTCTTCTATTAACTGTTATGCTTTTTTACCTGAGCTTTTCTCTCACTTTATGTCACTTTTTACTCTCCTTTCTTCATTATTTGTTTATTTTAACCTTCTCATCCTCCCCTTTCTTCTTCCCTTCACTGTTTCCTTTATCCTATTTCTTTCTGTGTGTTTCTTCCTCGCATTTGCTCTGATTTCTTTTATTGCTCGTTTTATCCGTATTTTTCTTTCCTCCTGCCTTCCATCTCAAATTTCTCTGTACACGCTGGGCGCTCTACTTTATTGCAGAGGTTCCATACTATGTAACTTCCTGTAACAGTTGCGTCCCGCCTTCTTTACTGATACGATCACATTATAGCAGACTTCTCGTGCCCTTGAAGTAATGGTTTTTTTAAGTAGCCGATTATAGGGATAATGAAAATTCAAGCGTAGGAGAATTACGATTTCTGCGTTCTTTCTTTACATGTAAGCGACTTGTTTTAAACAAAACTACGAACTTTGGTGCCATTTCAAGTCATTAAATTATGATTTTGAAAGGCTTGAGATCTTTGTTTCATTGTTTGTGCATGTTTAGTATGAGTGTTTTAAAATTGCATTGCAGAAAGTCCTTCAATTGTTTTCTTTGATATTCCATACAGTTTGCAGAAGTTGTTTTAAACCTTCCAAAAATCAATATTTATTCAATTAAATTCCTTATTTGTCAAAATTGTATTTTACTATCTGGGTGTCTGATGAATATTGGCAGTGGCGATAATCTCGTGTATTTACTGAACTTGCAAATTCCCTCAGTCTTTATCTAATCATCTTCATTATCGCGTGATTCGGCCTTTCCACAGCATATTCGCATTTCATCCAATCATTTAACTCTACGAACGCAATCTTCCATCAATATTCTTTTCATTTGAATTTTGAAGTTCGATATATATGCGACGGATTCATCCCTTCCCCCTGCAGATAATATAATGTCTTGTTGGACATAGCGAAAATATTAAAATATGCTTTATATGTTGGTATTTTTTCGTGAATAGATTCCCAACGAGGCTGGGTTTTTACACACAACTAGTGGGGACATTTACCTCCGGTATGAAGAGGAAAACTCTTGTAATTCTATATTTTTTCCCTCTCCAGAGCTAAGGATGATGTTTCTATATCCACATGTTCTTTCCGATTCAGTAAATCTTTGGGCTTTTAACAAATGCCTTACTCATGCATTGTGAAGAAGATGTAAAGAAGAATCGAAGTTGGTTGTAGCCTCTCAGGATATCAACGTTTCCTCTGATTACGGATTATTTCCACGAAGCCTCCACGCAGCTTCTCAGCTCTGATGTTGTGCAATCGCTCACCCCGGCAAAACTGAAATTAAAACACTCGGAAGTTTCTTTTCATTTTTCGAAGATTTAAATTTAGATTTAGATCCTACTAATTTATCCCTCTGAGCTATTAGAGATATTGCAATATTTACCTACACTTGTTTAAATCTATAGGTATTCTGTATTAATTATTTAGACAATTTTCTATTTTTATATATTCTATAATTTATAAAAAAATATTTATTTAATCATGATTTTTAATTTGTTACGGTAATTTGTTAAATAAATCAATCAAATCCTTTTCCAAATAATCTGCTTCTTTGCCTGAACGGGTTTACTTAAATGAATGACTGTTTTTGTGCTTGTCTTCTTTCTTTAGTGTTTTTGTCAGGTATTCTTTGCATTTTAATTCCTAAAGTTCATGTAATCGGAAGTTTGATTAAACTATAAATAAAAATCGGAACCTTGTAATATATTGCCGGCAAACGTCTGTCTGTCCGCCCGTCTGTGATCAAAGCTAACGCGTAAGCCTTGTAGCCGATTGTTTTTACAAAATTGATATTCTCCGGTCGATTTAAAGGAACTCAAGACCCACTCAGTTTGAAACTGATATTTTGATTGTGGAGGGAGGACTACTTGATATGACATTTCAACAATATTTTCAAAATTTTCTCAAAAATAAATCCTTGTTTGCATTCTAATTCATTTCTGATACCGATTGATTGAACATTGTCGCCCGTGTATCCATATTACCGAAATTTTGAGCCAAGTTTCGTAAGATATTTTGTTTTGCTTCTAGAAGTGGTTGTGTTGAACTTGTTAGGGACGTTGGGGGTGGGGTGGAGAATGGCCGTCGGCAAATGGAGGGTTGAAGAGAGAAAGTGCTGGTGGCGAGGAAAAGCACGGCAATTTGCAGGGCAATAAATTTTGCTCTCAGACAATTTGACTGGCTCAACCTTCCAGGAAGGTCTTAAGAAGGCAAGACTACTATAAGGCAGTAAACAAGTTTGGGTGACATGGGAAACTTAAACGTCTTGAAGTCGGTACATTTAAATTTATGTACAATTTTTCATGTTTCATGTGTCATTGATATTCTGAATGTCAAGAAACTATAGCATCAATCTATACCAGTTAATCTAGAATATATCAGTTTTGCGTAACTTAACAGCCTTTACGATATTTTGATACGATTGTTTTCGTACATATGGAACTTACAGAAAACGGGCAGTTCAGTCTGCATGAAAACTTTTGAGTATTATCACCAGTGTTTCCTACAGAAAGCTGCAGTTTGACTCAAGGAGCGGCAGAGTCGTTCACTAACGGTTTTGTTTTAGTGGAAATCGTCTTTTCATTTCAATTTTGTGGTTAAGAAAGGTATGATTTATGAGATTTTGTGTACTGGCATGGCGGATTTGATTTCTCAGCTATTCTCGTATAGATGTGAGGTTGCTAAATCTGCTTCTGCACCCAAAACTTCACACGTTCAGGTCGTTTTCTGCCCACCCAATGAAGCCGTCACAGACACAATCACGCTTGTAGCGACAATTATAACGGCCGTTTTATATCTTTTTCCTGCCGTATTTTTTAAAACTTGAAAATCGCACACGATAAGAACGCACGTATCCAAATGCAGTGAATGAATGTACTCGAAGGCTTTTATTCTGCTCGAACGGCGCATTCATTTAGTATGTGTCGTCGGAGTCCCTTGCGGTGTCTTGTGACAACTTGGACAGAAAACTTCGGCTTCGTATACTTCTAATTTGGGACCTTGAAGTTTCTGTACGTTTCTATAGTCTGCGCGAAAGCTGCGCCGTGCAAAATGACATTAACGTCCATTATGTAGTTTTCCATTACATAATTTAAGTTCAATTATTATACATGTTTTGTGTAGGCACAATATAGCACGGAAAATGTGCTAAGAAATGCTCTAATTACCGGGAAGTCGAGAAAATTACACCCGCATGTAATTATTAGAGTAAAATACAAGCGAAGTCCATTTCGCGTTCTTTGCTTGTGAAGCAACAGATGTTAAAAGTGAGAGAATATATTCGATAGTGCTTAGATGGAAGTGTCGAACTCAAGGTCTGCGTTTTGCAATTCAGAAAGCAAGTGGCTTCATTTTTTATGCCCAATGAAATGATAAAAATAAATGAATCCACGACAGAAATAGCGTAAGTATTTCGCTTGTATTAATGCAATAGATTTGGTAAACATTATTAGAAAATAGTTTTACTCTAAAGGTAGTTTAGCTGTTATTTTATTATCGTTATTACGTAGAAAATTGCGCGAAGACAGGTGGAAGGAAGCCCTTGCGTGAAGAGTGATGCCTGCCGCGTGATGCTGCGTTGTCCATCGGAAAAATTCTGGGAAGGGAAAAAACTGACGCCGATGCGTAACCGGAGAAGGACGTTAAGAGGAATATGACGAAACAAAATACCTGGAAATCTGGAACACAATATGAAGTAATTGAAAATTTAATGCAAATATAGAAGAGAAAGAGATAAATCGACGATAAAAACAAATGTAACGTAAAGTAAGAAGAATCACGTTCAGAAAGAGAATAAAGTGTGAAGCTGCTACATTTTACAAAGATGGCCCAAATAAAAAATAAAGGTTTGTGATAAAAGAGAAAAGGAGGGATTCAAGAGTACTTTGGAGGGTTGATGGAAGAACAGAAACAGACCTTGAACGCATTTGACGGTAAAAGGATGTGCTGCTGGAATTTCCGCACTACAATTTCATCAAGAAATGTCATTATAGTAATTGAAAGTGTATTATGAAGTGCAAGAAATCGATGTAACATCGAGTTTAGTGTTGAAAGGTTACATACAAGAATAACTTTGGTCATTATTGAGTTATTTTATTCACCTCACAATTAGAACAAGATTTTACTATATCATATAGTCTCATTGTCTTCACTAAAATGTTTTGTTGCTTATAAGCGTACACGAATTTTTACTTATTGACGATGTATGCCCACGAGATTGCTTTTTCTACTCTCCCTCGCACTCTTTTCGTGTGTGAGTGTGTGTATGTGTGTAAGACAGTGTGTGTGTGAGCGCGCGGACGTGCGTGTGTGACTAAGCCACTGTAGCCGACGCGACCTCGTTAAACTCTCGCCGATTACTCGCATTCAACCACTCCAAAAGGCGGTGTATATTGAAGATTGAGCACCCTCTGGTATCCAAATTCTCATTAGACCCTTAACATTTGCTGCTTTCGAAGGGCTTTGTGCAACGCGTTGCCAGCGATAGTCTCTCCGCCGCTGCGCTTTTGTCAGACCGTCACCCGCATGTGACACGACGCGCGACCTCGCAACGAGAAATCGCGTCTTCTCGCGACGCAGACAGTAACGCCTTCTCCTTAAGTTGCACGCAACCCATTGCCACGTGCGCAGAATCTTTCGGTTCGTCTGCACACATGGCAATCGATTGCTTGCAGCGGTCGCCAGCGACACCGTCTGCAGATTCATGTGCTGCAATTCCCGTCCACGATGGGACCTCTGAGAGAGATTCGCGGCGTGTGTGTACAGATGGCATCGCTGACGGGCCGTTTGCACATTACCGATTGCCAAGTACGCACGATACTTCACGCTTGCTACACAAGCAGCAAGCGATAGCTTGCTTCAGCCGCCGATGATAGCGGTTGCGTCGAGTGGACGTCTGCGGGTCTCCGTGAGGTATATTATATCTGCACATGTTTCTGAGCCCCGGAATATCTACCTCCACTACTTTCTCAACATTATTTGCGTTCAGAATAAATTATAGCAATGAGAGTTGCAGACAAAATCTGGTGTTGAGGAATGTTCGCTCCCGTGTTTTAAAAACTATTTTGCATGGAAAAATGATCTCCAAATTCGACGTAAAATTTATTTTGTGAACATAACTAAACGCCCCGGTCCTCTCGTATCTAGAGAAGCGAGGACTGAAGAAAACGTGCGCGGATAATAGCGATGTTGCGTCGGTAACAATGCATTCGAAGCACGCAAAAGATAGCAGCACGTGATGGTCGCTTAAGCTTGTTCTGTGCTTGTCTTCTTAAAAATAATAAAATTGCACCATTAACCACGCTGTAATCTAAAAATCTCACCCATCTTTCGTCGTCGATTAACTTGAAAATGGGCTGCCAGATCAGCATGTGCATTTAATGGTTTATTCACTCCGTACTGATAATAATATAAAATATTTCTCTCACAATTGTTCACTTTTACGTGAACCACTGTGAAGTCGATTGGTTACAACAGTCGTTAGTGATAACATTGTGTCCAGTCGATCTTTGGGTGCCTCTGAGTTACAGGAGAGGTTTTTGGCGACTTCAACGCCTGCTGCGTACATTGCAGACACCCGAATAACACTTGTGCGGGATTGCAGGATGGTGCAGTGGTTGCAGCAAGGAGCAGAGAGGTTGCAATGGCCACCTATGATATCACCTTTGAGAATTGAGCGTGTTGTCATGGACGTTTCTTTTTGGGGAGATAACGAAAGAAGTGTGTACGTCCCGTGAATTATGTTTGAAAACTTGGAAATTTTATTTTTGATTTACGCGGTAGGTGCAAAAGGTATTTACGCGATTGCACGCGGTAGGTGCAAAATGACAAATTCTGCCGCAGCTATCCATGTGTTCAATAATATCTTCTGGTAATAATCTTATAAAATGACAACTACAGAGATGAGGGCGATGGCAGTTAAAAAACTAGTGTTGGGAGGAAAAGTGTTTTTTGCTCTTCTTCGTAAGATATAACAAAACAGGCTAGCGGTGGGAAGATGGGTAGTGGGGGTATTTTCCACAAGCTCCAAAGGATATTCATAATATTATTTTCCCGTGCGTTTTTTCTTTTTCGCATAAGAAAGACGGACAATAATTTTTGTGAATATCCTGTTGACATTTCACACATCTAAATGTTTGAAAACAAATAAATATCATTGTTAAAATGTTACATTTAATATTTCTTTAGTAAAAAAAAAGATTAAAATTACTGGAAGCACTTAATCGAAGGAAAGTCATGCCCCCTCCACTTCTTCGCGTTGCCGCTGCATGCTGTAACGGTGGTTGTTGCTCGCTGCAGCTCGCGCTTGCCAGGACTCAGCTTTGGAATCACCGAAGAGCCCGCTGATATTTTATTTCTAATTAATTGCTCTTAAAATCAAAAGATATTCCTCATCTGCCCTTTTTTCCGTAGCGTCAACTTCACTCACTAGTTTTGGTTGCTTGCATCGACAGTAATACGATTGCATCGGATGAAACTACGCGGGATCTGGTGCGAAGTAGTTAGTGCGGCGTGGATTTAGTGATTAAATTATTAGTGATTCCGAGCGCATCAACGGCAAAGGTCTTTAGTCCCATAAGCGTAGTGCATGTTTTCAAAGCGGGAGGTGGCTGTGAACATCCCTCGCTGGCTGGCGAGATCCGGTGCCGAACGTCGGCTTACGAGACTTACCTGGATTTCCCCACCAAGTATGTCCCACCGACGGGCCACCGCCCCAACCGGAACAAGCTCTAAGCCCCCGACTGATCTCCCAACAAGTGTGAAAAGCCTAGTGCATGCGAGTGTGAGTGTGTGTGAGTAAGGGCTGAAGAGAGAACAAGGAAGAAGAGGGAAAGATCGCGTACGATCCGTGGCTCGTTTGTTAGTCTACTGCTCCAGCATTCGCCTAGTGTTGTTCGGAGAGACAACGGAAAACTACCTATCAAAGCATCTGCCTGCTAGAATTCTCCACCAAACAGCAAATGAATTACCTACTTCTCTAAATATACGACTTCAATTTATTTGTAGTGGCACTTGACGTAAGGCAGCTGTCCTTGTCATTCAATCGGGAGCTTCAACGTCACTACAGTGACGTCACTGTGACTTTCAAGTTCACGATGATATGTCACCGTAACAGCTGATTCAAGGGCCATTCTAAATAAACCGAAGTACAGAGTCGAAAATCCTGCCACCGTTGTGACCCCAATCCTAGGACCTCCCGGTCAGAGACCCTGCTGGGGCATCAGTTGATGCCCTGAGCCACCTTTGGCGGTGTCGCGTAGAACGCGATGACAGCTCCTCCCCCCGCATCCGTTACATGCACAGGAAACTTACACACGATGCTTAATGCGTGCCCAAGACCATTCACAATGAAAATGTGCACATAGAGTGAAGATATAAACCATGAACCATGGACAAAAACGTTAACACACTTGTTCATTGACATTGATACCACAGGACAACTCATGTACAGATGTACTGTGTCGTCACGACAAATACACACTACAGGCTTTCTAAACAATAGCAATGAGTATGACGCATTGTGATGTTAAAAACAACATTAAGTAAAATGAATGCGTTCATTTTAGGACGACTATTCCAGTAGTGGATTATACACGGTGCTTAAAAACCAATCGGACTTGTAATTCTCCCTGAACAATGAGATTTTAAAAATGTGTCATTCATAACCTCTTTATTAGAGAGTTTCGGGAATCTAGTTGCGGTTAATTCGGCCTTTTGTTTCGTTTTGTGAAGTGTCCACTTGAGAGAATATAGGGTTGAGACTACGCCCTTATCTATTAACTATTAATTTTATTGTAACCTATATTTGACGAGAGACTCACTTAGCACCTCAATTCGTTTCTTATATATTTGTAAATATGTTCAAGAATGGAAATAAATGCTATCTATTTTTTTATTTGAGTCAGGCGTTCTGTTTGAGATTTCTACTTTGGTTGATCAAGTGCAGGTTTGAGTGAAAGTTATTGGCGAAATAGGCAATATGGTGAGTGGTGGGTTTAATGTTTAATTCGGGTCAACCCTCATTCACAAATAGATAGGAGCCTGAGATCAGTCTGGGAGACGAGCCGTCGCAGGTCTCGAAGACATGGACACAGTGGACGTCTTCATGGCTGCTCCCGTGACTCAGCCTTGCGCCTGTCGTGAGTATTGGGTAATTGTTCTCAGCTCACGGAAACTTTATTTCATTAGTGTGTGTATCTTTAATTTCATTTCGGAATTCTGTGTATTTATTTTATTTTAATTTTTATTTTGTTTAATTTTTTTAAATATGAGAGACTCGAAGAATATGCCTGATCAATCAGATTGGACTCTCCAGAAAATGATGAAATTAATCCATCTCTATGAGAAACGCGTTTTTTTGTGGAATGTAAAACTAATTGTATAGGAATCGCGATAAAATGTTTATGATTTATAAATTTGCAACAAAATTTAAAAAGTGTGTCTCATCAACGACTGTTGAACAAGCTTCGAATTTATTTTGTAGATCCGCCCATATCATATCCCAACACTCCCTTGTTTTAATTTCTCCTTTTTCCCAATTATAAAAGCTAGGGATTGACACGAATCCATTACAAAAGGATAGCCGAAAACCAACAAACTGTTATCAGATCACACTAATGACTGTGAGTTGACTCTCAAGTGGACATGAAGTGTTCCTGGTCTCGAAACTACAGTGACTATCGAGTCTCAGGAAGCTGTCTCGAGAGCGAAAGTGATGTCAGACAACAAACTGAGAGAGATACCGGGAGAGATCGCTGAGTGAATCAACTGAAGTCACTGCAGTTCCACTGACCGCAAGGTCCTAGTTCGATTCCCGACGGTGGCGGAATTTTCGGCACCAGCTTGTCAGGTAGGTCGAATTCAGCCGCTGTCTGGAAGAGAATCGGTAGTTTTTCGAGATTTCTCCGATGAAGACGTGGCGAATGCTGGAGCATTACCCTAGCAAACGGGCTGCGTTCGATCTTTCCTTTCTCTCCCTTGTCCTATTCTCACCCTTACATCCTCTTACCCTAATATGCCCTACACATGCCGAGATACTGAAGAGGAGCTTAGAGTTTCTCTCGGGTGGGGCGGTGTCCCGCTGGTGGGAGATACCTGGTCGGGGGAAAACCCCACTAGCCGTGTCCGGAAGGTGGGCGCCGGATCTCGCCACCTGAGGGGTGAAGATCAGCGCCATCTCCCTAGGCAAAAACTCAACTCATCCCCACTACTCGCCGCATAACGCATGTGTGGAGCCGCCTTTATGCGGTCGCGACCGGCGCGGCGCGGCGCGGCGTCGTCCGTTGCGCGGCAGCGGGGCCCTTGAGCGCGATGGGCGGGGCGGGGCGGGGCGGCCAAGCGGGACGCCGAGAAGCCAGGAGGAAAGCGGGAGCGCCGGGCCCAAGGACAAGGACAAGCGAAGAGAAGCGAAGCCGTGCGCTCCTCTCTGGCATTAAAGGCGGAGGACCGACGCGCCGCCGCGGGGCGCGGTACCTGCGCAGGGTGGGGGGCGAGGGGGAGCGAGGGACGCGACCCGAGGGCTGCCGGCGCGGAGGCGGGGCGGGGCGGCCAAGCAGTTCTTAGCAGTGGTGAATTTTCTTTGAAGATCGTCACAAAGATACAGCGTGCACAAGAACCGTCTTTATTTGATTTCTCTCTCGTACCTGCTTCTGTCAGAAAAGTTCTACCCTTTCAAGTGTGCGTTCAGACCGTCAATCGCCTTTCTTTAATATTGGCGGAATTAAAATATCGATTGGGAGTTGTCCCGAGTTAAACATATTTGTTTGAGGAGTGAAACGTGTTTTTGAGATACTTTTCGAGTCTGTTCACCAAAAATATATTCAAATGAAACACTTTCATTTTTGTATTGTAAGAATACTTTTCAATGTCCCCTTCGTACAATTTCGTAATTAATCCTCAATACATACACATTTTTTGTCTAGGTGAATTACCATTGCATGATTCCTCTAATCTTGTTTTCCCACATATGTGTAATTCGCATACTGTTCTGTAAATTAAGCAAAGAGAAAAAGAGTATAGAGAAATGCAATTGATTGGTTAGTCGTTTACTGTGGTGTAGCTGGAGTATATGTAACTTGGGCCAATGGTATGACCCTAGCGAAATTCAATCTACGAAAACAATATTATAGGAAAATTCTCTTTTAAATAATATCAACAACTCAAAAAATTAACAGTAAAATCTATAATTAAAATTAATATAAAGAAATAAAGAGGTGAGTTTTTACAAAATAGTAATTTTAAACAACTAGAAAAAAAGAATGAATGCACTAAATATCACTGTACTAGTTGAATGTGGCATTACCAATGCTGTAAACTGTTTTAAAAGTATTTTTATGTGTGTAAAATTTCTTTCATGCATCATTTATTTCATGCCTAGCTTTGTTCAAATATTTCTTACAGTATCTGGCATAGGACTAACCAATGAATCGTAATAGCTGTTAATGTTATACTCCCGCTCAAAAACTTCCAACATCCAATGGCCTTGTATGTTACCTCTATACGGGATATGAATTGGTAATATTGCAATTTCAAAATTATAATCGCCTTAAAAAAATTGCAGGTGTGAATGATGCGAATAGTTAGAATTTAGAACAGATATATTTTTTACATTTTGTTTTCTAATATGAACATAAATAATCACCTGTAAGCTGTTCTCCTGCATTGTTTTCTAATGCTAATACATGAACATTCTCAATTAGTTCGGGAAATTCTGTCGCAATATCTAGTACAACTATATTTGACTCCCCTGAGTCGCTTAATACTTCCCTATTTTGGTCCTCCAACTTTTTATGATTTTAAAACTTCTCAAACTCAGTCTGATTGGAGTTTTGAAGGCGAATAATACGAGCATTAAAAGGTTACTATTGTATGTTTATATGAATAAGTTGTAAGTTACATTAAATTGAAAATCAATCTTTATACGCTTAACAAATGTATTCTCTAGTATTACTTACAGTTTTTGTTTTCTCAGTATTCCCTTAATGTTCTTCAAATTTAATTTCCTAGGTTACTTGAAAATTTAGTATAAAAAATACGCATAAAATACTTGTGAATGCACTTTTATGAATTCACATCAAATTTTGCTGCGCGACATTCATTTAATATTACTCGTTTGTCAACAAACCGTGCTGACATCCTCATGGAAGAAAATGATGTTGTCTTTGACTGAAAATAACCACGGAGTGCAGGGGTCCTTTGAGACATCTGTGGTAATGGGGTTTAATCAACGCCACCTCTATAGATCTATTTAGGTGACATTGGTTTAATTCTCTGTCTACCCATTAAGGTAGCAGCCTAAAATACTCCAAAACCGGTTTTTGAAAAATTTTCAGAATTTTCTGCCCGGAGTAGAAAACAAATTATAATTTCTCCACCAGGAGACCGAGACGTGTCGAATGTCACCTCATATGTCTCGATTGGTCACCGTGAGTGAATGATGGATTGGTGGATTTTTAGTGGTGGATTTTTAATTACACGCGGGCTTATAATATAACGATAATCAATAATTTATCATGGAATTAATGAGTATATTTAATTCGCTAATGAAAAATTTGGTTAATTACATTATTATTATTATTATTATTATTATTATTACTATTACTATTATTATTATTTGTATCGCTACTAATAATCTTGAACTGAATTATAATTTGCTTAGTAACTCATATTATTTTTGTAATATTCATATTTTTAAGTTAAAGACATACTTGCATATCATCATTACTCAGTGTTGAATGTAAATCTTTCAACAATATCTTTAAACAAGTGCTGCCGTAACTAAGCGAAGTGTCACAAATACGAACATTTGCATGCGCGTAGCTGTAAGAAGAGCGGCGGGAGTGGCTCCAATTTCCAATGTTGCCAACTTCTACGATAGTAAGTGTATGGTGGTCATACTGAGGATGATCAGAGGCTTCTTGACAAGAGCGAAGAGCATTCGGTTACGCAAAGAATTCTAATTTTTAAATTGAGTTTTATCTTCGTCGTTAAACACGGCGAACCAATGGGAGACGTTGACCCTCTCTGACTTAAGGCACGTGGTTGTGCCGCGCGAACTACAACTTGCCGCCAAGTATGACATTTTGCGGATGTCAGTATTCCGAGACAAGTGCAGTCGATAAAGCAGAAGGTGAGAAATGACCAGGTGGGATTGCGGCGGAAGCGGTGTCAGTAGTGTTTCTGAGGTTCAATAAAATAAGATCAAATAGCAAATCAATTTAAAACGAACATGAATACAGTTCGTTATGAAACGATCAACAGTCATGTTGAGATGATATTGAAAACCAAACAGTTTATTATTCTTATTTGACTTTATGTACAATCACTAGGCGGAAAGAAAATACATTTTCTGTTTGCTCTCAATCTCGCGAAAGGTGGGGTAGATGTCGCGCGAATTACAAATCGACTGAATCATCGCGCATTTTGCGAGATAATGCGGCGAATCCTTAGTGACTTTGAATCTCTCTCTGTTATTGCCTCATTTTAGATAAGAAACCAGAGAGAAGTTGACTCGTGACTTCGAACATTCCGAGTCGATGGAAAATTTCGCTACTTCTTACACAGATCCATTTCGAGGGAAGGCGCGTGTGACCGGGCAAATTACAAATCGTCTAAATCTTGACGCATGTTGCGAGGCAATGCACCATGTCACATCCTAGAGACACAAAAATACACGAGGCAGAGAGTACTGATCAACTTCGTACCTCTCTTTGCGCGATCGAGTAGGCGCAGAGGAGGATCACACACATGGGCCTCGCCACCCCGTTCCCGCGCGGGGCCGCAACGTTGGCAGCACTGTTGGCGATGACGTGGGTGGGCGGTAATACGGTACATTAAAACATACATAAAATATCTTTATAATACATAAAAACAAGAATGTGGCATTAGAAATCACCGAGTGTGTAAAAAGGCTTCGATTCATTCTAGAACTTTTATAAACTTTAATAAATCTTCTTAGAGGATGAATCAAATAATAAAAGATCATGTCGTAGAGAAGAATCTGTATAGAATTTCACTCGTAACTTGAAAAATGTCGATGAAAACTTTCCATAGTTTTAAATTTCCATACTTTCTTTACACACTGCAACTTTGCAAGGCAGATGGTAGATGTTAACGCGCGAATTGCAAATCGACTAAAGCATCACGCACGTCGCAGACAATACACTCGTATCCTAGACACAAGACTCCACGCGACAGTAAGTATAGCGGTTGCCTATGTATCTCTTACTGCGCGACCGAATAAGGGCAGAGGAGGATCTCGCACGTGGGCATCGCTGCTCCGTTCCTGCGCACGATCGCAACGGTGGCAGCAGTGTTAAAGATGACGCGGGGGGAGGGGGAGGTAATACTGTGTATATGTATGTGTGTGTGTGTGTGTATAATACATTCAAAGTAACTTATTCATATTACATTAACACGTGAATGTGGCATTAAAAAGACCGAGTGTGTAAAGAAACTTCGAATCATACTAGAATTTTAATAAATCTTCTTACAAAACAAATCCATAAATGAAAGATCATGTCGACGAGAATAAGAATCTACATATATATCACTCTCATCTTCGATTATTCCGATGAAACATTTCCATACTTTTGGCACTGAATCTTTTCAAGGGATGGTAGATGTTGCCGCGCGAATTACAAATCGACTAAAGCATCGCGCACGTTGCGAAACGATCCACACGAATCCATGAGACACGGGAATCCACGAGACAGTAGGTATAGCGGTTGACTTTGTATCTTTCCTTGCGCGACCGAGTGAGGAGGAGCGGAGGCTGACGCACGTGGACCTCGCCACCGTGTTCCCGCAGGACTGCAACGGTGGCAGCAGTGTTGAAGACGACGCGGGAGGGGGAGGTAATACGGTATACATATAATACATTCAAATTAACTTATTCGTATTACATTAACACGTGAATGAGGCATTAAAAAGACAGAGTGTGTAAAGAAACTTCGAATTATACTAGAACTTTAATAAATGAAAGATCATGTCGTCGAGAATAAGAGTCTAAAAATATATCACTCTCGTCTTCGATTATTCCGATGGAAAATTTCCATACTTTTGGCACTGAAACTTTTCAAGGGATGGTAGATGTTGCCGCGCAAAGTACAAATCGACTAAAGCATCACGCACGTCGCAGACAATACACACGAATCCTAGAGACACGGGAATCCACGAGACAGTCAGTATAGCGGTTTTACTTTATATACCGAGTACGACCGAGCGAGGAGGCGCGGAGGAGGCTGACGCACGTGGGGCTGGCGGGCGCGCAGTGTTGGGGGCTGAGGCGCGCGGGCAGCTGCCGGCAGGAGGCGCCAGATGGCGGGTCGCAGCGCGGAGCACCTGGCGCGCGCCGCCCGCCCCACCACGCAGCTGCCGCTTTGGACCTCGAGCGGCGGCCGGCCCGCGCGCCCGCACGCCAAAAATGCGCCCCCCTCACCCCCCCCCACCGACTGCTCATGAAACGCGACCGACGGGGTTCTAACCAACAGCCAGCACAGCCGCTGTCTTTAAAAAAAAAAATTGTTATTGTTGATGTTTCACGAGATCAATTTATAACTTTTCTCACGTCTTTTGTTGATTATAGTAGAGCTGGAAGTTCATGGAAGTGCATGTTTTTTTTGCAAATGGTCATATCTTCCTGACACTTCAAGTATCATATGTTATGATAAAATATTGAAAATAAAGTAATAAATATCTTGCATATTGCATATTTTGCATAATCAATGCTGTTTGGCAGCATGTAAATTGAATGTTTTTACAATTTTTTTCGAATTTTTGACGGCGAAACACTAAAATAGATTCCATCGTAAAAAATTCATAAAGCAAATCAACAACGCGCCGCCAAAGTAATATCTGCTGCCATCGGTTTATCGCCAAGGCTTGACACTTCACACTTTCTTTTGGCAACCTCAGATTGGGATGCTGACAAAACACCCTCTTTCTCAAACCTTCCCCTCAGAAAGCATCTGCTTCTTGCTTATTCTGTTTCTCTAGTGCATAAAGATGTATATGTCATTCGGGCAAATTCACGCTTGTCGTAACCAAATGCTCTATCATTTAACCATTTCTCGTGAAATATATTCTCAACTTAGATTTGTAAACATATAATTTGCATGCATAAATATTTCTAGCGCATAAAACTACCAGCGCTTCTTAGAATAAGTATACTTATTATACTTACATTAACGTATCATAGCTAAACTACAAACGATACAAGGACTCATAGTGCGTCTTATTTGATGTTTCTCTGCATAGTGTCTAACGAACGGATGAATTTTAACCCGTGGTCTGGAGGAGAATGTCAAAGCGTCCCTGGCTGCCTCTGATCTGTGGTTTCGTGGTGCGAGACCTTTTCCTTTCTCTTCCTTGTTTCTGTGTCTCTTCCTATGCACTCATCGTATACATTTCGAGAGCAGAGGAGACCCGTGCTGGAGCTGTCCCGTTGAGAGTGGTGACACGCTATGGGATATGAAGTGTAGGTACGCCACGTAGAGTTTATCCGTTCCAGCAAGGAGAGTACCATCAGCTCCTAAGACATGTCAATGACACACTTACGGATGGCTAATGTGCATCAAACAGTTGACGGCGCTCCACAGTATACACTATAATCATCAATCAATCGCAGTAGAACAGTAGTCGAGCTATGACAGTTATCCATTCAGAGAACAAGCATTAAAAGTTGTAATAGTTATTTAATGCTTCGTTGTTA
>BOPP01000241.1:740125-753501 GCA_017312745.1 Gryllus bimaculatus
TTTCAATTTGTAACTATAACATATTCACTATTCACTTCTTTTAACAATTACATTTAATAATTTCATATTCCTGGCTATCCAAATTTGGAAAAAAGAAATGCAAAATAAAAGTAGTCTTTATATAATTTTCTATAATATCATTACATTCTAAAGAGCTTATCAACTACACACAAAATGATTTTAGGAGCATTCTACAGAAAATTTCATTTCATTCTCTTAATTTTCTCTGTGATGTTTCTTACAAATTTCATCAGTTGCAGAAACTTTAACCCCGAATTTTTCATCGTTGCCTTCTCATAATTGCACGCTTATTTCGCCTTTAAATTTCGCGCGCAAAGCAGTTACAGGATGCAAAACTCTAAGGAAACAAATACAACTAGGCAGAACTGACACAATATATCTTACTTGCCTACAGAGAATTTGGAAATTCTCTACAGACAGTCATTGTCACTTGCATTTATTTTCACCTTACTAATTTATAAATTTTAAACTACGCAGGTTTAAATGTTTTCCCCTTGATGAATGTGAATGTTTCGTATTATAGATTTCGTTGGCAATTTTTGTACCGAATGAACGAAGTCAGATATTTATTTCAATGTATTTTTCAATTAGGTGGATAGGGCTAAGTAAATGGTGTTTATATTAAGCAATAATAACATACTTTATATTCAGCTGAAGTTTCTTTCGTGAAATGATTACAATTTGAAATTCAGAAGATGAAAATTTCTTTAAAAAAAGAAATCAAATCAAATGCCCAGAAAACAATGGAACATTTATAATTTTAATCCGTGCGATGTTTTGAAGAACTACGTATTAAAAAAATTGAACCCAAACGTTATATAAATGAAATTATAATTAATAATATATTGTTAATTTTATTCTAAATCGCTACATGAATTAGATTCTTCTCATTAGATTGTTAGGGTGAAACTGATTATTAGACATTGAGAGCACATGGTATATTTAGTCTGAGAGGGTTATCTAACGTTCGAGTAAATTCCACTTGATCAATAAAATAAGTTTTCTACGTTTTAGAAACAGCTTGAAACTTTTTTTTCGTAAAAATATGAATAGTACAATTTGTCATCTGAGGTAATAGATGATCATTCTCTAATTCTTCATTTTTTTTTTGGTACGTAAATTGTTGTCACTTTAATACCTAATTCCATCATAACTTTGATTAAACAGATACATTATTGGTGATTGATAACAAATTATACAACCAGTTGATCATGACCAGTGTTACTGACATCTCTTTAATTGGTTACACAATATTTCAACGCTATTTCTGTACAACGCCTACCGACCGATTCAGGCTTTACACTTGCATTTCGAACACAATTTTTAGTTATTAGTTTTCATAGTATAATGCATAAAAATGAAAATTAGGTAATATATTAAAAAGTAATTAGAAATATTATGAAGTTCAGTCAGAACAAGGCGCATAAATGAACGTATTGATGGATACGAACACTAAAAGAACAGAATCTTGAAATTATTAAAAAGATGACTTTTTCTTTTTTAGTGCATCACTATGACCAAGTGCATCTTACAAACATGAAATTCCGAGACACAAATTGGATCTACGAAAATTCTACGTGTTTGGCAGTATGAGAACTAAAATATTGTGGTCTAAAAATATTATACGACTGACGAAGGCTTTTAGAGAAATTGACATGTTGTACTCCGAATATTGTGTGAACTACAAAACGTCTTGGCTATTGCAGTGCATGTGCAATGCTTGGACACATTCAAAGCAACATGGAATTCCGGCTCGCGTCGAAAGCCCGTCAGAGCTGCTATCTAGCGGCAGCGGAAACAGCTAAGTATCGATCGCGATTGGAAGTACATTCTCGATATTTCTGCTGAAAAGGAGACCGAATATTATTTGTGACATGCAAAATCCGCTTTGTGTATTTAAACTAAATAACATTATATAGGAAATTATCTGAGTAAGCACTTACAACAGACTTGTTAGTTGTCGCTTCAGTGCGATTTGCACGCCATTAAATGAGCACGTGGTCAGAAATTGTGATAAAAGTGTCAATAATAAAAAACATGAGGGGCAGAACAACTTCAATAATAAAATGGTTCATATTAAACTGTTTTCTGCAAATTTTTAAGTAAATTGTGCACCATGGACTACAATGCAATTTTACTAGTTATTGCACCACAATTCATTTCGGTGGTGAAATCTGCTACTTTTAAACGTACTGTAGTAGATAGTACTTCATGAAAATGTACTTTTAAATACCAACTCACGTAATTTCAGATAGTCGCATTCGCTTTCGTGAAATGTTTTCTCCAGAAAGAGTTGTTGAAGATTAGGTTTTCAAAGGCTCCTTCATTCTCCATTGTTTTCATTTGTGAGATTTCATTTACTTTTTCTCAAACCTTCTAATTCTAAAATCTCTATAAATCCTTTTTGACCTCAATAATATTTTAAAACAAAATTATTGAGTTCGAGTGTAATCGAGGTAATTCGAGTGTAATCGAGTGTAAATCGAGTGAATTCGAGGGGATTGCACTTCTCCCTCATATGTCACACAATTTGTACATAGTTTTTCTCGTTAAATAAATAAATGAAAGACCCAAGGATTTTATGAAAATGTAGTAAGTGCACGTGTCAGTTCTTTCCCGGCCAATTTATTATTCAGCATCAACTTCTTTCGTGTTTCCGGGAAAACGTTCCAAGTAAGAGCATGTGTTTTGGAAAATGTATCTTCTCGAATATTACGTTCTCAGAAAACAAACTGCAGTTGCTAATCAAGAGGCCTTCCTCTTAACATCTGTAGGTGTATATTTTATTGAATGAAGACTTCCCCAGAGGTGCGAAATTCCACATGCGCTTGGTACCAAACAGCTTTCACGCGTTGTAATGAATCTCAGACATGTTGATAAAAGGATTGTGAATATTGACTGGATTTCCTTCATTTTTTCTCTTATTACGCAGGCTTACAAGCTTTATTACTTCCTCACAAAGCGGCCCACACATTCGACATTCTTCAAGTAGCGAGCAGCTGATGTGCCATAGGCGAACGTTCGCTCCCTTCGATGTGACGAGGAGACCCACGCACAAGGTAGGGCGAGTAACGAATGTTCGTCGCTCGGCAAATGGCAAGCAAGCGATCCACACTTCTAGAGATTCAGCGAGTAGTCGGTCTCTACTCGCCAAATACCGAATGTTTGGAGCCGCCTACATTACCGGCAGCTTATACGCGACTCTGACAGTTCAGTGCGCCGTTTGCCATGCATTGCAATGTATTTGGCACCTCCCACATCACAGATAAATTAAATCTCAAAACATTAACACTTACTGACAGGCTATGATACCTTGTCTTCATACCTTGTTTTCCATGGCGAACTTTGTCGTCTCCGCGACTGCGTATGGCTCAGATGAGCGGTAACGCGGAAACGTGGTTGTAAGAAAGTAAACAAATTCTCGCGGGCTGATTGCTTCAGAGCAGGTCACATGGCGTACCACAGCACGTGGCGAGGGAACTGTCAGAATCACGCTGCCGGAACTGGAGGGACCTAGGCTCTTTGCCGCGCGATTCTGACACACTTCTCCCATTCCCTAAACGCCTTCATTTCACCCTTGTTTTTATTTTTTTATTTATTTATTTTTTTTTTCGAAAATTAATTTTTACAATCCTAATACAAATAATTTTAATTTTCTTATTTAAGTTTCAATATATTATACTGAAGATAACTTAAAGAGTAATGTTCCTTCAATACGCTGGAATCCCGTAATAACTTCTTTATTCACAAATAATACATTATCTTTCTTCTGCACTTGCTTCCTAAAACATGCAAATTAATTGAAGTGATTTTATAATTATCGTCTCTAGACTTTCTTCGAATATTTATATGATGATTTTTGTCTCTGTTAATTTTCCATATCTAAGACATTAAAATACACCCATTAATATTATTTTTGTCACTTATGAATTGCCGAGAAAGCTTGTGGGCGGGGGTAAAATTTAAAAGAATCTATTAAAACTTTCACCGAAAAATTGTGTGACCTCTGATATATCTGATGTATTCTGCTCATTAAAAAACTTTTTTTTTGGGGGGGGGGGGGGGGGCATCCGAGAGGCAGCCGAAAGATCGAGGGACATCGAGTTCTCTTGGGGACGTGGGTGAATGAAATCCCCTTCATATCCGCCAAATTCAAGTGAGTTGACTGTAAGATGAAGCTAAGTAGTTTGGTTGACAGTGATATGATTCATCACGCAGTATTTTTATATAAGAATATCATATGGGGACCCATTCTTGCTAGTGACAATCAAGAAAATTCAGCTGAAAAACGTATGAAATAATACAAAACAGTCTAAAAGCACCTGTGCGTAAAAGATTAATGTTCGTACCCGATATTTAATCGATGATGCTTTGAAACTGTTTTTTAAGGGTTGATTAATTCGATTTATTAGGCATATTTTGTGTACCGTAATAATTTCATGTTCCGAACAGAACTCTCGCAAAATCTGCACTCCTCGAATTAGCTTCCGGTTTAAAAGATACGGATATAAAAAACAAAATCACTCGCCGGCAAGTTTCATTATGATATGAAGGTTGAAATAAGATAAGGTGGGAAAGATCGTGCGCTGAGTTTTAAGGTACTGCTGCCCAATTGCCTGAAACAGCGAAGAAAAGTACGGATTAGAGCAGTTGTCTCTAGAATTCTCCACCAGACAGCGCCTGAATTTGCTTGCTTCCGGGCGTCAACTGCTGTCATAATACTCGTAAGCGTAGTGCATGTTTTCCTCCTCGGAAGGTGGCAGTGATCTCCCCCGCTGGATGACATTATCCAGCGCCGTCCTGCTCGTCGGTGGGGTTCTATCTCCCACTAGCGGAGCACCGCTCCAGCCCGTCCAAGCACTAACCTCCCGACCGGCCTATCGGCATACGTGGTAGTGTAGTGCATGTTAAATGTAAGTGTGTGTAAATAAGGGATGATAGAACAATGACGAGGAAGGAAATATCGCGCGCGGTCCGTGGCCGTTTGTTAGGGTATCGCTCTGGCATTCGCCTGGTACTGATCGGAGAAACCACGGAAAACTACCTAAAATCAAACAGCCGGCCGCTTCAGATCTCCAACAGCGTCTGAACGTATCCTAGCTATGTGTGTAGCTTGTGTCAAATATCCTGGTGCCTCCGGAACTCGAGCCCTAGAAGTCGGTGACAGAGGGAACCGCTGTTGCCCTGAGCCAACTCAGCCGGTCAGCACGGGGCCGAAGCTGCACGTGGCCGGAAGGAGCGCACGACCAAGATTTCGCGCCGTCGACTGCCCGCCCTGCTCGCGGCCAGCGGGAGTGGGCGCCCAACAGGGGGGGGGGGTGCGGGCGTCGTCACGTTCCCGGAAGGCTCTTCGCTCCGCACGGGGCGGGGGCGGGCAGGCCTTCCGCGAAGGCGCGTTTCGCCTGACGCGTCAAAGGTTCACGGAACGCGGCGTCAACAAGCGGCGCTCTTTTTCCGACCGCCCACCCTCGTCAATGGGGCTTCTCCGCCAAAAGGAGAAACACCTTCTGCAGGAAAGTACCCGACAGGTGGCGCTCGCTTTTCACTTAGCAGCCCCGTGGGCGCCGGCCGGCCGCCACCGGTCGAAAGCCACCCGCAGGTAGCTGCAAGAATCAGCCGCGACGGCGCTCCGATGACGGACGGATGACGTCATTTGTTTTGTTCCACGAGATCAATGGAGTGGCCTAGTTTCCGCCTGATGCGAGGTATTTCTACTGGAGGTGGGGAAATGTAAGTAGCCGGACGCCAAAGTGCTTCTTCCAGGGAAGGATATAAGATACTTGCCATTTTTTTCAGAAGACGTATTTTGATCTTGTTGCAGTGGAGGGGTGACTGCAGAGCTTCAATTACCAGAAAGGTCTTACAACTTAAACAAGGTACACAACTTAAACAAGGTAAATGTATGAAGCTACGTTTGAATTCACTGGCGGATTGTGTTATCCAATATGTTATTCGAAGGGTTATTACTATACTTAATGAGCTGTAGTGTCTTCAAATTATCCCTCTAGATAATAATATTAGAGTGACTAATTTTAAAATTTCTAGAGATTTCTATGAGCTTAAAATACTTTATTATGTTAATATTTGTTAACTACAAGGATATAGCAAAAATGAAAACTAGTCTAGGATGCAATATTCTGTATTCCGAATGATTGTATTCATACTGTCCCCCAAAATACTACCTCAAATCATCAAAAATTCAAATATATTATTAATGTGTCTCGTTTTATAAAAGAAAAATTATTTAGGAAAACCTCATGTAGTGTCTATCTTTTACTGCCTTATAATTTCATTAAATTATGAAATCGTGTACTGAGTATACTGTTCATTTTTTTAACCAAAACAGTGATCCTAAAACATTTGGTAAATGAAAGCGTTAATTGTGACCTTTATGAGGTTATAATGAAAAGGAATGCGCTTTTAACCATAATCACAGAGCTTATTCGGTGCCTAAAAATTAAATTACGACAGACTTTGTGCATCTTTTTTGTTTATACCCAGCTTGTTTTTACGTCCCTATATCATGTAAACAGCTTCCAGTTGAGTTAAGATGCGTAACAAAATAAGGGACGTAGGGCTGCCCCAAAGGTGGCTGTGTAGATAGGTTAATTTTGCAGAATTACATTGTTTTAAATTACTAATTTAGAGTAAAACACCTTAGATTGTTTGTTCTAAGCATTCACTATGTATGAGATCCAAAATTGTGTACTCGTGTGTGTATGATGATAGTATTAGCCCGACATTCGATTGAAATATCCTGTGTGTATCTGAAATATGTCTATGATCACTTCTCAGAATTCTATGTGCTCGTATTTAACGCCAATGATATATAAGAAGGAAGCGAAACATGTAGCAACATCTGACTCAATTTCGGGAACTGTGACGTCATTTGCTTAGTAGAAATACAGTCGCCTCGCGCATCATCGTGAACGTAGTTGTTACCAAAATATCGGTGGTTTCCTCGTTCGAGTAGTATTATCAAATTGAACGAATTTTTTAATACTCATACTATTTGATTCTTGAAACTAGCATATGTGAGTCACACAGAGCCGAAAAACAAATGTGTATTAAGCTATTTGATTGGTGAATAGTTAATGGAAATTCGGACAATAATGAAATGGGACGAAACACCCGAGGTTATTACTTTTGAAAACACACGAAATGACTTTCCGAAGGTCTCCTGCCTCTAGCCTGTTATATACTCGGTATGTATCCTGTCTACACCTCGGAAGCCGTTCCATGAACGCGATTCCTTAGAAAACAACGAAAGCAGCTTTCGTACGAAGTGTTTGTTTTATTTCGGGGAATGTCTTTTCTTAGAAAAGCACCTACTGCTTTTTTTTCACGGTCTTCTATAAATTGCTTCTGGCGATATTTCAATGTTAATTCATTTATCGGATTATACTATATATCCATTTTCTGTCTGTGTGTATACGTACTTAATATCTAGTTCCGCTTCTTTTCACGTGTATAATTTTAAAGAATGTAAATATTATATACCTGCTTAAAAACGACATTTATTTATGACATCTGTTAGATACCTGTCATATGTGCTGTTGCCCGAGATTTGAATAATTTTTTTTGTCACACTAACGCCAATAACTGCACTTTCTTCACATATTTATTTATTTATTTTTACTTCAAAAACAGTTAAAAACTGTGTGTGACGTGATATGGTGAGAATTTTAAGGAGACAATGTTGTACACACAATTTTAATTGAATATATCTTTTAATCTTCTAACATCAAACTGACGTGCGACACATTGACCTGGAAGAACTAATTTTTTGTGACACATGCAGTTGTAAACAGATCCACTTTTGTATAACAGCCAAAAAATATCTAGAAGTATGAAAGTGAATGGAATTCTTTTGATAATAAATGTTTATTATAATAATTATTGTACAGTTGTTTATTATTATTATTATTATTATTATTATTATTATTATTGATATGGGCATATTAAGCGTGGATGAAAAGTTAACTTTTCGAAGAGTAAAGAGCTTTTTTCACACTTTTAAAAGGCATCAGACCCAAAAATTGTCTCTTGTGTCGAAAGTGTTTATATCGGAAAGTAACAGTTACCTGTTTTTATTATTAGGTGTAACCATTATGTTTAAGTAAATTTTAAGAATTTATGATGCAATCGTTATAATAAACTCTCTCATAAATAATCATGATTATTTAATTAATGCTACGAATGTAATCGTTGAAATAAATATTTTATAAAAGGCCTACTTATCCTTAAACACACGCAACAGATCATTCTAAAAAATATCGTTTTCTGTGTATTAGAACCTCTGAATAAGGTCCTTTGCAATATTTATAACATTATTTAGCGACAAGGCAATATTCAGGTGTATATACCAACTAACACTTTACCTAATAAACAAATACTCTACATCTGGTTGGAGTACAAGCGAAGTAATGCATCAGATCTAAGAAGAAAGCAGAGTTTTGCAAGTTAAAGGTAATGGATAAAAAGTAGGTAATAAATGAAATATTTTTACAAAAGAGGAAGTAATGCATATCGAATTCACTACGAAAATATAATTAGTGAAGGATTATTAGTAATATTTCTAAGAGAGAGCGAATGAGCAGCAGACGAAACCTACGAGTGCTTCGTTGACCCATGACTTTGACGGTAATTAAGATTCATACTCTTTATAATAAATGTATTGATATTAGACACGTTCATAAACAGGCTGCAGACAACCTAGCGGGAGTTCAAATCCAACTCCTTACCGGAACAACCACCACAATGGAGATCCGAAATCAGTAGCGAGTGGCTGTGCAAGCCCCACCGGAACAAATAACGGTTCGATGACCGCGACTCCTTTCACCCCTCGTCCTCACCCTCGTTTCGCGCCTGCACAACCCTCGGCGCTGCCCTGCCCCGCGGCGTGGACCCGCGCCCCGCGACCACCGCCGCCCCCCCCCTGCCGCTGCCACCGCCGCCGCCGCCGCCGCCGCCTGGACGAGAGTGCTATCCCTGAGCGGTTTAATTTGCCGTGGTCTCTCCGATCAACACCAGGCGAATGCCGAAGCAGTACCCTAAAAATCGCAAGACGTCCGCGCGCTATCTTTTTTTCGCCTTCCTTGTCCTTTCTCCTCTTACACGCACAGACAGCCATTACAGCACATGCACTACTCTCATCTCTGGAGATAATGGGCTTAGAAAGAAACGTGGACGTGGAACTTGTTCCGCTGGGGGAGGTACCTGGAGAGGGAAAGCTCAGCGAACAGACGTCTAGGTCGGCACTAGATCTCACTTTCCAGCGGCGAGGAGGTACGTCACTACACACCCGCGAAACAAATTAGCACACTAATGACCATAGCAGTTGGCGTGCCCAGAAACATCAATCAATCATCACCGCCGCCGTCATCAACCCCACCATCACCATCATCGTGACCATAATTTCTTCCATTACCGCCGCCGCCGCCGCCACGCCCGCCTCTATTCGCATCGCCACGGTCCCCTCCCCCGGCACCACCGCCGCCACCGGCTTCGCCGCCGCCGCGGAAGGGTGGTGCGTGCGGCCGGTCCGCGGGCCACCCCCTTCCGCAGGTATCTCTCTCCGTCGGCCGGAGGCTGCTGGTGAGCGGAGCGGAGCGCAGCGGGGTGGGAACAAGGGCGCCCCGCCGTTCTCAACCACCCGCCCGCCCACCGTTTCGCGTCGCCCTGCCCTGCCCGGCCGCTGCCTGGGGCCCGCCGCCACAGTGGGGGTGCCCCAAGGGCTTCGACCCAAACGCGGACTCACACTGCGAGTGGCGTTTTTATCGAGCGCGGCGGCGACATCTTGCTCTGCAGGTTACGCCTCCTCGCCGCGACCATTCTTCCCTGTTCCCAGTCAATTACCACCGTTTCCTCGAAGTCTGTTTATGTCAATCATGTGTCTTTCTTTTTTTCGGTATCTTCCGTTGCCTTTCACGATTTTTTTTATATTTTATCCCCACCAATAATTATGACCTAATGTTTGACCAACGTATTTCCTTAGTAACTGCAGCGCTCTTCTTTTTTCCCTTCTTTCTTTTCTCAAGTTTTTTCATAGCAAACTCATCATTAAGGAGCGAATGTTTATGTCCTTAAAAAGCTTGAAATATGCTTTAAAAATATGCATGTGTGACCTAAAAATTCTAAAATATGCTCTTTAATATGCAACATTTCATTTCCTCTATAAACTTTTCTTGATAAAATTCAGAAGACGCATACTTGAAATAAAAAAAAAAACATTATTGTGCAAACATACTATAATTTATCTTACTTTGCGAGAGAAATAATGGAAGTAAATATTCACCTTAGTGAACATTGAATGTCTCGTTATAGTTCTTCTGACTGGTTTAACACATATATTATCAAGAAATGCCCTACATTTGCACGAGTAGTTTATCATCTATAGAGAAGAAAAACGCAAACACTTACAAGCTCTTTCAAATCAATGAACGATCACAAATAAATGAATTCTAAGAAAAGATGAAACATTTTGTAGATAATTCTCTGTTTTAACAAAATATGCCAAATATGCGTATACAATTACACGAATATGCTCGAACAGGAAAACTCGGCCAAATATGCACTAACATATTAATATACAGAGCATCATTTTCTAACCAAATGTCAAGAAATTTCACTTAGCTATGCACTGAAGCAAAGGAGTAAAATATGCGTAATCATAGAAATCCGTTCGGAGTCAATCATCATAGAGTTCACGAATTTTCTCGCCGTGTTAATGGAGATTCACGTTGTCCTGTATTTCCAAGATATAGTAAGTATAGTTATAATCGGAAGTGGGAGCATAAGGTTTCTGTGAAATGTAAGTGATGATGAAAATAAAATGTCACGGTAATTTCTGACTCAATTTCAAATAAAGAGATTTTTTTGGTTTGAACGATTCATCGATCCCATTCCCTTGAATGACATTAATAGTAGTGCCACCTTCTCGGTTTCTGCACATTCAGGATGTCTGAGTCAAATCTGTTTGACGAATGTGATGTTGTGTGGTCGTCACAAGGAATAGCACAGTGGAAGGCGAGGTAAGGCCCAGAAACATAGCTCTCATTTTCAGAGATATGAACTTATTTAGAATACATTTCTCCCACTACACTGATACATGGGGTTAGTTAATGATCCCATAAGTCTCGCTCTCCGGTGGAGTTAGTAATTCAAGGGAACACGGAACTTCGGAGTCCAAAAGAAAAGTGTTGATTTGATAAAGATATTTTAAAACATATTTATCTCAGTTGCGGATAGGAGTTGCATCACTTTCTCTGTACATTAGATTTAAAGTGATCTGTTTATTTCCAAATTGTCTCAGTTGTAGGTGAAGACGAAAATAATAATAAATGTATATTAAATGAAATATAATTAACTTAATAAAATATTATTTATATTTTATATAAAATATTATACACTAGCTGGGCCAGTACCAACATTTTGCACTTCGTAAATCATTGTTTTGAAAGTGAAAATAATTTCATATCGGATTCGGCTTTCTTCGAACGGCTAATTCCTGAACTTGTTACCACTCCGTTACGTCCGGTATTATGTGTGAGTTATCTTTCTAGTATTGCTAAGAGTAGTATTTAAATTTCACACAAAATCTAAAAGTAATGTTAATGTGATAATGGTAAATTAATTCTCTCTACTCTTCCTCATTCATTTTTCATATTTTGGGTTACTGTTCGCACCTGTCCATCTGTGCTGTGTTTTGTTTCCGTGGGATGCGCTAATGAGTACGATGTTGCACTTATGTGTTTTAAAATAATTTATAATAAAATATCATAATTAGCAAACTTCTACTTTTCCTTTTAAAACTACCCAACATTATCTTACATTAACGATTATTCGGCACGTAGTAAATTATTGTTTCAAAAGTGAAAATAACTGGATCCTAATTTTGAACGATCAATCTCTGAACTGTGAGTAACCGAATTCGGACTACAAAACGTACACAGTTGAATGTGTGCCAGAAGATTTTGCAACATTTATTATTTTTTGACATTTTAAAGTAATTTACGCTACAAGACCAAAAAAAAAAGTATTTGTAGGGTGAGATGTTTCCGGGTGAGGCACGACAATATCCAAGACTAATATTTCGAGTAACTAAAATTTCGAATGACTAAATGTAATTTTGAATGACTAAATGAAATTTCGAATGAGTAAATGCAATTTTGAATGTGTAAATGTAAATGTTTGTTCTAGATTCAAGAAAAGGATTTCATTAGCTATTCATATGAACTGCACCATTTTCTGGGCGAATGTTGGTAATTCTGATACGATGAAGGTGCGATGCTAGGCCCTGAATAAAATTGTTTTGTTGAAATCAATTGAAGCAATTCATCAATTGAGATATCACAGAAAGTGAAAGTGTGCATGAGTTTGCGAGAGGGATTTTAAGACAATCGCGTGAGGCTGTGGATTAGTTAATTCCTATGGAATCAGATAACAAGTATAAAAAGGAATATTGTTTATTTTGTTAATGGAAACAGGAAAATCAAGTTGAAAAGTTACTGAAGATGTAATGTTAGCGTGCATGTTAAACGCAGTGTTTCTATCGTTTATTTTCCTACATAAACATTAAAATTTTGTTTATCTAATCATAAAATTAGTTTTCAGTTCAAGAACTTTATTTATGCTGTTTAATAAGTACTCTGTGCTAAAATCTATGTTATTGATGAACAATAATAGTATAGTTATATCAAGATTTTCTAAGTTGATAACCTTTGTAAAAAATAAGTTTATTTATTGGATTTATTTATGTACGAGGAACTGCAACCAATACCATTTAAGGGCGATATAGTAATCTTAGGCAATTAAGGTAAAGAAAGTACATCCTTCTGTTTTCGAGGCGAGAAAAGACAAAATTCTCTCTGGTACGTATAAAAACATAAGTCAATATTATTACACCTCATTTAGTATATAAACGTTACTTCTTATACCCTAAATCAGCAGATGGTCTATTAACACCCTACATACACACATTTGTCAAGAGGTTTTCAAAAAGTAGTCAAATTTTATAACAATGAGGCTTTAAAAAGGCATCAGGAAGTAGACAGTTGTCCATTGTCCATTCCAGCATTGCTTGTCCATTTGATCCTTGGTAATCAAAATTCATATCCTATTTTACCTATGTAATTGTAAAGATTAAGCAAGGAATTCTCTCACTTCACATTAGGAACAATCGTTAAGAAGATAAAAGTTGTTAGTTTAACAGCTCCTGTAGATACTGACTGAGAGATGAATATGAAATTTTATGGTGTATAAATAAATTAATTAATAAAGCACGAAATACATTTTCGGTAGCAATTTTCAGATGCTACTCCTCTGCCGCTTGCGCTCTAAGATTCGTCCGCGCG